>JBAKBP010015764.1:0-54153 GCA_037953745.1 Lithodes maja | reverse complement strand
CACCATGGCCACCTTACCCTCGGCAGTCAAAAGTGGGCACTCTAGGGTCACCGGGACTAAATCACAGAATTGTTCGCTGTTGATTCCCCTGCACATTATAAACTCTCCCGTGCTAATTGGTCCCCCTGTCAGGTTGCGACACATGGATTGTTGCGAACCAGTATCCCTAAACACCTTGACAGGGTAAGTCTGCTCCCCAACCCGTACAAATCCATCATGTATGAATGGCCGACACCACTCAGGGGAAGTCTGGTTATGCTCAGGCGGTGATACCATCTAGGGTGGAAAAGTGCTTACTACCCTGCTTCGCGCTGGCCAACACTGCCCCCCAAACTCACCAGTACCTGGCTTGCCTTTCACAGGCACCTCCCTTAGTGTCGCCACCAACTGGACAGCCTTGGGTTCCTGGGTAGCTTTCCATTTAGCACACTGAGGTTTAAGATGACCCTCTTGTTTGCAAAAATAACACGTGCGCATGCTCATAGCATGTCGCTGGTATACCTCATTATAAGATTGTGTCTCATTTGTGGTAACTCTGGGTGATGAGGGACGAGCGGATACCACGGCTGCTTGGTGCACAGGTCGGTCTCTCCTGTCACCAACACCACTCCCCATACAACTGCCACGCTGGGCTAGTACAATATCATCAGCCCAAACTGCTGCTTCCCTTACTGATTTAAACCGCTTTTCTTTTAATTTTGCCCCAATGTCCCATTCAACTATGCTTGTAAACTGCTGGGGTGTGGCCCCCGACACATGGGGGGGAAGAAGAAGGATACTGGGGATTGCAAGCACAACTCGAAACAAAGGTACTGGCCATACGGGCATAACCATAGCACTGTGCAAATGAAGGGGCCATACGGATAGTTGTAAAAATTGACTGTGGAGGCATGGTGGCCGGTACTGTGGTTGTTGTTGTTGTTGTTGTTGTTCCCCAAGCTGCCTGGCCGAACAGCCCCAAGGCCCCAAGCAAAGCCAAGGCCATAACCGAGCGCCCCCACAGAACCCTCCCTGCTTACCACAATAAAGCCTGGGTGACCGAACCCACTCCATGGCGGGGAGCTGAGGAGGGTGCGGAAACGCCCGGGAAACCAAAGCCCCACCCAGGGCCCTGTGCCCCTCAGCAATTATGAAGAGAAAGTTGAGGGGCAAAGGAAAAATGTGACGCTTTGGCTTCCAATCTTGGTAAATTGGGAGGTAAATCCACGGAAGAGACGCCGTCACTCGAGATCTAGAAAATATATAAGTAAAAGGAACAGTCAGAGTAAGCTATGGGTATGGCAGAGATCGCTCAGTTCTCACTCTGATAGACCAGCCCATCATTACATGACTAGAACCCAATCCTCTCAGCATCAGCTAGGAAAGACCCTAGAAAGCCGCCTTTTGGCAGGGGGGTACCTCCCCTATTTCAACCCCTTTCGGGGTTGGGCACCCGCCACTGTGGTAATAGGGGGAGACTGCCTAAATGCAGTCTCACCTAGCACTTCTGAAGTTGTTGCTCGACTCCGGGCCCAAGTCGAATAATAGCTAGCCTGACTGCTAGGACGCTGCGGTACATGCAGGATGGTGCCATCATCACAACACAAGTACTAGCTTCAAAATAAGGACCACTAGGCGGCGCAGCCAACTTGCACACCTCTTGAACTAACTTGCGTCGGAACACTCAGAAATCCTTGTATGGTATTCTGGAATATGGATCCTACGACTTGGTATGAATTGAAATATATTTGCCGAATGGGTTTTCCTTCTCCTTAACATAAATAGGATAGAGGGTTGAGTGTCTTTTAGACTGCCGTGGTGTAGTTGATTAAAGTATCGGCGATCGTCCTGACGGTATACATATGTATATATATATATATATTCTCTTTTAAACAGACGAGGTTAAAAGCAATAGCAGTTTCAGCATTCAGGATTTTATTGTTACAGCTTTCAATAGTTCTAACAATTTTCCTCTGGGGTTCAGAGATGAGGTACAAAAGGTTAGCAAAATTCATGGTGGATCCAACGTTTCACAAGTAAACATCTTGCATCTTCAGGGAATGGAGAGGTAATGATTAGAATAGGGACAATGCATCTTATTTATACAAAATTCGAGGATCAAGTAGAGGGAGGTGGGCGGAGCTACTGGGTGTGTGGTGGCTGTTCATTGGTGGAAGGCAGTCTATTCGCGAGACGGGCACTAAATCTTATCGGTGGTTGTTTGTTGGCTGTGGGTGGCTGTGATTGGTTGGTGTTGTCAGTTGTGTGCTGAGCGTGGAAGCGTAAGGGAGGGGGGCACGGGGCGAGAGGAGGGGGGGGCAGCATGCCTGTAGCGCTTGCCTGAAGGAAGAATTTGAAGGTCTTGTGTTTGGTTGTTGATGCTGGGGTTGAGTGTTTGGATGTATAGAGCTTCTAAAACAGCTAGTCTTCTGGGGTCTGATTCTTTGTCGAGTATGGTGGTTTGTTTGTCTAGGTTGGCGCGAGTTAGGGCAAGATGGTGGGAGGCTTGATAGTGATCTTTTATAGCACCAGATTGAAGGTGGAGGGTCAGTCGACGGGAAAGGCGAGTCTGTGTCATTCCAACATAGGATAGGGGTCCACAGTCCCCAGAGGTGCAAATATGCTGGTATATCACATGATCATCTTTCGGTTGGTTGGTGGAATAGGGGCGGTTACGGAGGACAAGATTGGAGGTCTTAGGAGATTTGTAGTAAATAATGAGTTTGATCTTATTGTCAGGGTTGGTGGGGAGGACGTTTTTATATATATCTACCAACCTATATATCGACCAGCATATATATTTACCAACCTACTGTATATATTTAGCTCCCTACCTATCTACCAACCTATCTATCTACCAATCAATCTATGTAGTGCATAGTGTGCAAGGGCGAGCTTATGTTGAATGATGATCCTGTGGCTGTGAACTTTGGAAATGAGTCATTGGAGAGTGTGGACAAGTTTGTTTTACCTAGGTGATACCATCTCTGCCGGTGATGGGGCCGAGGCTGCCACTGTCGCTAGAATTAGATGTGGCTGAGGCAAGTTCAGAGAACTGCTGCCAATTCTGACCATAAAAAGAATGCCTCTCCCCCTGAAGGGAAAGGTGTATGCCTCATGTGTTAGAAGTGCAATGACGTATGCCTCAGAAACATGGGCCGTTAAAGTAGAGTATATCAACAGAATGGAACGTAATGAGATGAGAATGGTGAGATGGATGTGTGGGGCCAAACTACAGGATAGAATAACAAATAATGAGCTGAGGAGACGTTTAGGTATAAAGAGTAATAGCGAGGAGATACATACAAGAAGACTGGGATGGTATGGACACGTGGAGAGAATGGATGAACAACATTGGGTGAAGAAATGCAGGTCAGTGATTGTGGAGGGAGCTGCACCAGGGGGTGGATCGAGTAAGACCTGGAATCGGACAATACATGCCGATCTCAAATCCAAAAACTTGACAAGTGAAGCAGGCCTTAACAGGGTTGCCTGGAATGCCACCATTAGGACAAGTACTGAAACTGCACGCATGTGTTTTTTTAAGCTTGATAGAGGTTTGACGAGGAAACTAAAAATAAAAAATAAATACATATATATATATATATATATATATATACATATAGGCCAAATAATAAACAGACATAACTATACCCTATTCCAAATAGGTAGGCTGGAAATCGTGAACCATACCCTTTGTAACTCAATAACGGCAAGAGCAAATGTGCTATACATTTCTAAACCTATTTTCTGGATGACCTTTCCCAAACTGTAGAAATAGTAGCTTGAATTACTCTTGTGGTTTGGGAGATAGAGTGGTTAGTGTTCAAGAGCTTTGGAATAAGGTATAGCAGTTTTAGGTACAGCTCCCTGCTTAAATACATGGCTCAGTGATATCATGAGTTACATTATTTGTTATACTAACTTATTTCAATAATACTAGAAATGTGTCCATATTTATTCTGAGTGTAACCCCCCCCCCCCTCACCTTCTACCTACTTCAACATATATATGTTTCTGATTCAGACAATTTGTCTAGATGAATAAAATGTTTTATTAAATCTAAACTATTTTAGATTATCGAGGAAGGTCTCAATGTGTTTTTGTGTATTTATACAACACATAAGACGATGTGTATGTACAATATAAATTATATCAACAATTATAATTTAGTCTATTTAGAAAATACAAATACAATAAAATATAACCCTGTAAAATGAAAGGTGAATTCAAGAAAGTTATTACTTTTTAGTGTATCTGCATAGAGATGTTCACTTATTATTTTTTGGGATTTTCTGATATTTCCATATTAATTTACAAAATGTATATTATGATATGTATATATTTTCTTATTTTATATTTTCATTCCTGTTCTGTTTTCAACTTACTGTGTCATTTTTATGTTGCTCTATATATACAGTATGACTTGTGTATTTTCAATCCATACTACCTTTTAACATGTATTAGTATCTTGTTTCTTTTAATTTAATTTAATTTTCACTTGAATCCTACTTTAGTTCAGATACTCAGACCTACTATTTGTGATAGTTAACGTGACTGCTTCCATGTGTTACGATACAGCATCAAGGCGGCTGACTATGTTGTATTATAGAGTTACTCATTAAAATTTTTGAAAACTTCAATGAGTTGACCTGAAAGTCTGCGTGTTTCCGAGATATCAATAGCGCTAAACCGGTCTCATAGTTCAGCATTCTAATCGATGGAGTAAATTTTCCAGTCGCTCTATATCTTTCCTGAGTGCTGGGGACCAGCATTGAACTGCATACTCCAGGAGAGGCCGCAACAGAGCGTTGTAGAGTGTGAACATTATTTCCTTATTGATATACTTAAGTTACCTCTTAATAATTATACAAAGAGGCAACTTAACGCCCTAAGATCGGGCCCGTCAGTAACTTCTACTACCCGCCAAGCGGGTAGTTTTACCCTAAACGACCTTGTTTCCGTGCTCTTTTTCATGCATAAACAAGAGCCAGAGTGTAATACAATTATGTATCCCTGAAAGGGCGTAAATTGAGCTTTCCAATGACACCAGAACCATCCTTCTACGACCACGCGTTCTCTTGCAACGATCGTGCAAGACGAGTGCAAAATCCCTAAAATACGGTAATATCCTTAGATAATTCCCTGTGTAGCGAGGCAGTGAGTGTGGATGTGTGTGGAGGGAAAGTCAGTAGTCACGCGGGACCCGTGCCGAGCGGTCATGAGCCGACCTACGCTCCTCCCATCGCTCGTCTCTCTCTCAGAGCTATTATTGCTCAAAAATTGCACACAGATTTAAGTCGGGCCCCGCCACTTAGTCCTTGGTTCTCTAGGCTGACTTAAGTCGGGTCCCGCTAAACAATTAATTTATTAATTTATGAGCTCTCTTCTCTACTTCAATGCACTGTTTGGATAACTTAGGGTGACTGTTAATCAGAACATCCAAATCCTTTTCCAAGTCAGTCACTTCCAGAGGCATTCCTAATAGTGAATAGCCTGACTTGGAGTTTTCTTGGCCGATTTGCATCACCTTGCAGTTATCCTAGTTTTATGGAATCTGCCATATCTCCGACCATTCACCCAGTCTGTTGAGGTCCACCCTAAGCTATTCAACCCCTTTTGGCTACTTCACATTGAACCCAAGCTTAACGTGAAATGCTATTAGGACTTAATGCATGTACGGATGGATTTTGAAGGGGACCAGGCTGCTCTCTCTCTCTCTCATTCTCTCTCTCTCCGTCTGTGTGTATATAAATATATATATATGAAATGACGGGTCTCAAGACCAGCCCAACCGAGAATAGTTGCAGAATAGCCAGTCTGCAACTAACAGAACCGAGGAAGACTGGAGAACGAAACCAGAGAAGAAAAATAGAAGAGCCACCCCAGTTTTCCCATGCTCTGATCCCTGGACAAATACAAGAGCGACCCCTGCTTCCCCGTGTTCTACGACCACAGCCACCAGCCTCGAGAATGGGAAATTCTCCCCACCAATCAACGGCCTGCTCTCCCCCCCTCACAACAGCCAACCACAGCACAGCATTTCCTCAGCCCCCAGATCTTGCTTATAGTGAAGAGATGTTTATGCAAATAAAACATCAACGGCCCGAAGTCTACAGATACAAATAGATGTAGACAGGAGGACACATGATGATGGACTGGGAGATATAATAAACCTCTACCAAGAACAACTATTAGGTGAGCTATAACAATGTTTGTCTAGGAATTTAGCTCATGGACGATTCCGTACACATCCCATTTCTCCATTATTAGACTAAATACCTAGCACTTAAGTCATTAATAAACTACCTAGTATATATGTACCAATGTAAACAGCCACTACGTATACCTACAATAAGCAATTACCTCACAACTTCATCACAACCATTTCCCCATATCCCTCTGAGTTTGAAACCCTGCAAACGATAGTCAAGGAAAAAGCCGCACATTACCTAAAATAAATTGTGGGAAAGTATGCAAACCTCAACTGCGGTACTACCCTAAACCTGAATAAGGAGCAGAGTAGCGAATCACAGTAGTGGCTTGTAATAGCCTACCCCTACCCTGCCCGGAGAGTGTGCTCGTCTGAAGTGCCACCCCCCCCCCCCCACCCCCCCACCCCACCCCCCTGAAGTCCTGCTTGATTGACGCCCCACATTCCTGAAGCCTGGAACCTGAAGTCCTGCTCGAGTGGTGCCCTCTTCCCCTGACGTGTTTCTCCAAGAGCCTACGATCCACGTCGGCCAGACTCCTACTCTCTCTGCCCTCCAACTCTACCCAAAGTGTCCCTGTGTATCTTATTTTGTGTTATTGGTGTCGAGGTATAGGTTAAAATATGTCAATCGTGTTGTGCTAATTAATTCTGAAATCTGTGCCCAAGAACTTTATTTGCGTACTGTGTTAATCCTTCTGAATTCTTATATAAAGACTTAGTTATGGTCTGTGTCCAAGATCTAGTTCTCATAATTAATTTATCTTCTCTAGAACGTCCTACGATTACGTTATATGATTGTGTTAATTAATTCACGTTGCCACGCACTCACAGATTTTCCTAATACAGTATATGTATTCTGTTGTGTATTTTGCAAGTAGAGGTCGAAGTGTATTTCGTGTTATAATTCCCCTTCTTAATCCATCACTGATTACCTAGAACCTACGCCCATTTGCATTATTAATTTACCTCAAACTCCTCGTTGAGAAGTATTGTTATTCTATCAACATAATTATTTACTTCCCGAGCTCCCCTATTTTTACTCTTTTAAATAACCACCATTGTAAATATTTTATGAATTAGTATTGACGTTCATTTGATTACTGATGTAAGTAATTCTGATTCTTCGTCCTTAGGAATTCTAGTATTGCATAGTTTCTGTTACTTAATTGTTCATCAGATTCTATACACCCCGTGTTATGGTGTATATTTCTCTCAAGACTCTGTTAACTCGTTCAGACATCTTGGTTATACTATCTTGAGTATTTCCTTAGCACAACTTCGTCGTGTTTACTTTTTCCTATTTCTAACTAATGTTGTATTAATTATCATTTACACTTTCATTTCATAAGTGTTCCCAGAGCATTCATTGTCTAAGTTTGTTTAGTCAATCATAATCTGTTCTTAAATACAATTAATAGATATTCTTCTATAGTCGATACATAATTGTATATTAAATTTACATCTGAATTCCTCGACTCGTTTCGTTATTATTACATATGATCGTTTGAAGTGAATATAAGATTCCCATCATAAATTACATAATTTGAGTTTCCTAGATAATTTTTTTTGCAAATAATTAAGTGATATTCTGCCACCAATTTCATAATAATATCATTGAAACTAAGTTCATAGTTGCACTAATTTAAAACTAAATTTCCACCCCCGCAGTACAAATATATGACCTGAACCCCTCTTGTTAATGAGAAGGTCACCTCAGTAAACGCGACTACCTGGCTAGCTCGCCACTACCTATCGTGTGACTCACCCTACTACCTGTGTGCTTATTTACCCTCTCAATTCACCCAGATTCTCTTATTTGAGATTGTGTTCTACTTCTTTCACTGTTGATTTATTCACGGAACACACTCGACTCACATCATTATTATTATTAAGGGTTGATTCTATAAGTCACGTGTATTATTTAGTTGCATATTATTCACCTTGTTTATAACCACAGTTGAAGAGCAATTGCTCCCCATTCATGATCTACTATTTATATGCCTTGTATTCCTTGCCTGATAGTTCCAATAATTATCCAGGTGAAGCTGCATTCTGAGTTTCAGGTATATATATCTTTGAATAAACTTGTGTATAATTGTTATGTGTGTTGTTATTGAGTTCTGTAGTACCTAATTGAATACCTATTTGTGGGATTAAGAACGTGTTAGATTTGACCCTGTTGAGTTATTTACGGTCTATAAGTCCAGATCTGGATTTTAGCAATGACTATATCACGAGCTATAAATATTATAGCCCGACATTACAATATATATATATATGTATATAAAGTTGTAGCAACAGACACCTCAGGTGGGAAGCGGAAGCGAATAACGGCAAGTAACACCAACGTAATGATGAACAACATCTATCTATCTATCTATCTATATGCTCTGGCCCAATCCCCATTTTGGGGGTAGCCGACTCAAGACAGAGCAAGAACAGGGAAAACACAAAAACAACATAAAACAAAAAAAAAACAAAAAAAATAAACACAGATAAAAAGCACAAACTCACACACATCCAGGTCACCCAGGAGAAGACCCAGAGACCAGGGTTACCAAGGTCGCTCCAGCACTCCCCCAGCCCCTGACCACCCGGAGAGGTTCCGATCTCGGCAGGCAGACATGCAGCGGAGCCAAAGCCACAAGCCCTCCCACCACACTTCCAGGCACACCCTTCATATTAATCGTCCCCCCGGGCCAGGCGCCTGATGGACTATTATCTAGTCGAACTTGCGCCCGACCCCTTACTCCAAATGACCACGTGTTCACTCAACTATTCACAAGCATTCTCCATTCACTCCTGTCCACCACCACTTCCCCTGCCTGATCTATAGTCATTCCTCTATCATCCAAAGCCTTTCTTACACAGTCTCTCCATCTCAATGGGGGTCTTCCTGCCCTTCTATCTCCCCTTGTACCTGACTCACATATTCTCTTTGTAAGCCTTTCATCTCCCATTCGTTCAACATGACCATACCAGCTCAGCACCCTTCTGTCCACTCTGGCTGACAAATGTTCCTGCTGCCCCACTCTCCTACGTATCTCTTCATTCCTCAATCTGTCTCTACGAGTAACTCCACACATACTCCTCAAGCAGCTCATCTCCATCACATCCAGCCCTCTTTTCTCCTTTTTCTTCAGAGCCCATGTCTCAGCCCCATACATCACTGTTGGCACAACAATTCCTTGATACAGTGCACTTTTTACTTTCACTCCGAGATTTCTCGTCTTCCACATACTTCCCATTGCTCCGAAAACCTTCCTTCCTTCACACACTCTCTGTTTTACCTCCACTTCCATACCTCCACTCCTGCTTATCGTTCCTCCTAGATATTTAAAACACTCTACTTGTTCCAATATTTCCCCATCCAGCCTCACATCTAGATTCACCCTATGCTCTCCCCTATTACACACCATTACTTTACTTTTATTGACATTCACCTTCAGTTTCCTCCTTCCACAAACCACACCAAACTCTTTGACTGCCTGCTGCAGTTTCTCATCAGAATCCGCCACCAATGCTGTGTCATCAGCGAACAGTAACTGATTCAACTCCCAATCTCTACCATGCTTTCCTACTAAACCCAATCCTCTTCCCATAGTTCTCCTTTTCACCTCCCTCACCACACCATCCATAAACATATTAAACAGCCATGGTGACATTACACAACCCTGTCGCAAACCTACCTTTACCTCAAACCATTCACTCAACTCACAATTTCCTACTCTCACACATGCTCTGCTCCCTTCATAAAAACTCTTAACTGCTTCTAACAAATTTCCTCCTATTTCATAAATCCTTAACACCTTCCACATTGCTTTACGGTCCACACGATCATACGCTTTTTCCAAGTCCATAAAAGCCCAAAATATCTCCTTATGCTTCTCTAAATACTTCTCGCATAACTGTCTTACTGCAAACATCTGATCCACGCACCCTCTTCCCCTCCTAAAACCGCACTGTTCTTCTCCTATTGCAACTTCCGTATACTTTATTATCCTCTCTATCAACACCCTGCCATACAGCTTTCCAACCACTGACAATAAACTAATACCTCTATAACTTGAACACTCCTGCCGATCTCCCTTCCCCTTGTACAACGGCACAATACATGCACTCTTCCAGTCTATTGGTACCATTGACACAACAAAGCACACATTGAAAAGTCTCACCAACCAATCTATTATCACATCTCCACCCTTCTTTATACACTCCACAGCAATACCATCCAAACCTTCTGCTTTTCCCGCTCTCATTTGTTTCACTGCTTCTTTCACCTCATTTTCCTCAATCCTTTCATTCATTCCCTGCCACCTGGGTGGCCTGGGTAACCTATCTCCATCCACCTCTGCTTCAATCACTGCTTCTCTTCCATCTCTTGTATTTAACAAAGATTCAAAATACTCGGCATATCTTTTCCTCACTATGAACAACATACTTACTGTATATCAGTGAAAGTTCCGACATTCCTTATGTCATCATCAGACCTAAAAAGAATTATCAAATTATATTAGAGATAATTTAGTTAATTGCTAAGATATTACTTGTATGTAATTAAGCATAACATACAAACGTTATTTAAACAAGATACAAATTAAAATTTAAAAATAACCCCTAAAATAAACTACATAGATGTACACTCATGCGTACTAAAAGCTGTTCATGGGTGGGGCCTTCCTTCCCCTACCCCACCCTGGGCAGGTGGTAGGGGCGAGTCGTGTCCAAGTCTACCCCACCTTCTACCCCCAAACTATCCCCAACTCCCCTACCTTCCTCCTCTGGCTGCTAGTTAGTGATTAGCAACGTATGTTCTCATGTCTTGTAAATTATAGCTAAACCATCATTGCACTCTTAAAATGGACAACATATAAAATGTATTAAGATTTTAATACAACATGTAATTGTATTCTCAAAATTAGTTTACCTAGAAACGTCGGTTTGAATTTCGGCTGTTGGGGTATTCTGCTTCTCTCTTTCTCTCTCTCTCTCTCTCTCTCTCTCTCTCTCTCTCTCTCTCTCTCTCTCTCTCTCTCTCTCTCTCTCTCTCTCACCAAGGTTTACTGTGATTTGATGGTACCATAATTATATCCAATCTCATACAGTATTAAGGATGATGTATTCACTATCATTGCCATACACATCAACTTGCCCTCTACCATCTAATCATAGGTTTTCAAGTCACTTACGGCAGTCGGGCCTCTTTACCAAATACGGAAAGGACAAACGGGTAATATTAGCTGGCATAGTCTTGTGACTGTTACTGATTGTTTTGTTTATCATTACATTCAGATTGTCCCATTTATGCAATACAATGCAAACTATAAACGGTCCATCTTTCATTCTACGTGTCCTATACACTCATTCTACGTGTCCTATACACTCATTCTACGTGTCCTATACACTCATTCTACGTGTCCTATACACTCATTCTACGTGTCCTATACACTCATTCTACGTGTCCTATACACTCATTCTACGTGTCCTATACACTCATTCTACGTGTCTTATACACTCATTCTACGTGTCCTATACACTCATTCTACGTGTCCTATACACTCATTCTACGTGTCCTATACACTCATTCTACGTGTCCTATACACTCATTCTACGTGTCCTATACACTCATTCTACGTGTCCTATACACTCATTTTACAATTATTTATATCATGAACTCGATGTCAATTACAATAAAAGTCGAAGTTAACTTATAGTAAGGTTGTGTATCGAGCCCCTGAGTAGCAGTGTTCGCCTTCTCACTTCCCCCTCCTCCGTCTCCGTCTACAATTCCAGCCTCTCACCTCTACAAACCCCCAACTAAAGATTAAGGTTTAATAGACAGTTCTACCATCAACTCCCCTCTATGTTTATCGATTGTAGGCAACATTCATCTCACACACAAATGAAGGGATATATATACCCCATTCAGACCTGGTTAATCTTGGTCTAGAGAAAGTGTATGTTATGAGAGACAGTGAGAGTCACAGCCGTATTCTTAGACGTGTGGGGTGGGTGTCATCCAGCCTATAATTAACGAATATATTGAAATTGAGTATCAATTAATGAAAGAGAACTTGAAATCTCCGAAGTTTTAATAGCTAACCATTTATCTCGTCTTATTTCTTTCACGGTGGGAAGGTAACAAATATTTCAAAAAAGTTCAATGAGCTGAACTCGTTAGGAGAGAGAGAGAGAAGGTGGAAGACCCTTATACAGCCAACATTGTGTGTAATTCACGTTGTATGTAGGCTACAGACACTCATTTTGGAGAATATAACATATCATACTAAATACCTAATAATATATATAACATGTTGGCCATTATAAGAGTGTGCAATGATTGTTTAGCTATAATTTACAAGACATGAAAACGTACGTTGCTAATCACTAACTAGCAGCTAGAGGAGGATAGTTTGGGGGTAGAATGTGGGGTAGACTTGAACAGAACTCCCCCCTTTTACCTGCCCAGGGTAGGGTAGGAGAAGGAAGGACCCACCCCTGAACAGTTTTTAGTACGCGTGAGTGTACTTATTACCCTATCGTATAATTGTAACAAACACATATTTCTAAGGCGATAATGGTATCATATCGCTTACCAGTTAAAAACACAAGCGAGGCCTGTTCTAACTGATCGACCCTGGTGCTCGGCAATCCTCATGTTTAATTAGCTCTTTGTTTGACCAATATAAGACGCGTTACAGCTCCCATATTTATACATCATAAAGAATTGAGGACTGCAGAGCATCAGGGATACAATCCTTGAACTTGAAAAAGCTCAATAATGTCCTGGGAGGTTCAAATATCATCCTTAATGAGACTTGTGGGTATGAACAACGAATAAATTTATATATTTTGTTACACAGAGAGTAGCTGGATTGCCCCATAAATGGAATAGTAAAATACACGATGGCCTTAATGACTGTACACTTAGGGTTTGCTGGCAATAATAACTTGTTGATCTGCTTCCCAAAACTGTATGATTAAAATAGAATAGCGTTTAATGCTAAATTTTAAATGTTTCCCAGACGTATATTCCCCGTTTGTTGACAGGGATGTTTGTCCTCACTCATATATATATACCGCTATATATATTAATATATGTTAATTGACATTGCCTTCATAATATATATATACTGTATATATAAATATATATATACCGTATATATATATATATATATATATATATATATATATATATTCTGACATACGGAGCCCTGTATGTTAATTTAAGAGTTAGAATTAGAGTTGAAGGAGCCAAACTACCCAAGCGGTGAAGCAAACTAGCGAGCGAACTAGCGAGTGGGGAAACCAGCTAGCCTGCATACCAGCAAACAAGCCTTCACACCTGCGTGCGTCATGTCATAGGGGACCCTGCAAACTATTTGATGACCGACGCTATGACGTATGATCGACGCCAGGAGCTGTGAATGGACCAGGCACCTGTTATGCGACTCGAGGAGCCATGATTGGAGCGGGCACCACCCCCCCGCCTCCTGATTCGTTCCTTCACCATCATTGTTTAGTATATAAGACCCGAGATGTGGGCATTCAAATCAGTCTCATTTGGAGTTGGGGAAGGTGAACTTGCAGCTGGAGGAAGACGGGGTGAAGTATTATAATGGGTTTGTGACTGTCAGTCAGATTATATAAATGTGTGTTAAGTGTGTTCGGTGTAAACACTTACGTTATGTTGGTTAGTGAGATATGTGATTGGGAATTAACGTTAACGGTACTATTATTGTGTACTTAACTATTTGATTGCGAATTGACGTTAACGCTACTATTATGTGCTTAACTATTTGATTGGGAATTAACGTTAACGCTACTATTATGTGCTTAACTATTTTAGTTGACTAACTTGTGGACTAAAGCAACTCTTTAAGTAATTGGGTTATGATGAAAGTAATACTATTGTTTTATATTAATACTTACGAGTTCTTTCATATTCTTTTAATTAAGCTTACATTGCTTAACGGTGCGTAGTACGGTGATGCTATTGTCTCATATTAGTAATATCGCCTTAGACTAACATGGCTGTGTTAATATTACTTCTAGTGATTTCCTAAGCTGAAGAAAATTCTTTTAGCTTCAAAATATTATTTTTGCTTTTCATATTATTTGAGTGAGACCTGAATCGAATCTATGAAACGATCCTGTAACTTAATTTACTCATAAACAAACTTCAATGTTACGTGGTTAAGAAATACATTTAACTAATTATTAAATAATTATATATCTACCTTTTTATGTGACTTTGATATTACCCCTGATGATAATAATAATATAATACTATTAACGTAAGACAAGAACCAAGAATAATTACATTAAATATAAATAAAAGGACATATAATTTATAAGAAAACTATCTATTCATTTCAAAAGGGTAAGAGACAGAAATATTCTTACCTTAATATTTATCTTTCAAAGACTTTTTATAAAATTAATAGTCCTTCTTTATCTATAACTTATTCGGTTCATAACCATAGCCTACTAAGCTTCGGTTAAATAATAATTCTTTATAAATACTACATGACTTTAATTAGTTTCAGTATTTTTCATAATTAAAGAGTATCAGTCAATAAAGGATACCAAGTCTTAAGATCCAAAAGGAAAGGAAGCAACAACAGGAAATAATGTTATTATATTTTACTTTTGTTTTGCCTTCAGCTGACTGATACCTTAATATATATATCTCTGTGCTATCTAGATTCATCAAGTTAACCACTTGAGGATCAAGATACGTAACTATATATATATATATATATATATATATATATATATATATATATATATATATATATATATATATACAGGTATATATATATATATATTATATATAAAGAGGAAGACCAGTGCTGATATATACATCTTTATTGATTGTGGGACGCGTTTCATCTTATGCACAAGCCATCTTCAGCCTAAAATGCAAAGAAACAGCCTACATAAATATCAACAAATCATAATACATTTCATGAAATAATACAAACGTTTGTATTATTTCATGAAATCTATTATGATATGTAAATATTTATGTAGGCTGTTTCTTTGCTTTTTAGGCTGAATATGGCTTGTGCATCAGCCAAAACGCGTTCCACAATCAATAAAGATCTATATATCGGCACTGGTCTTACTCTTTATAGTACGTCTCCGCTTCCCAAGTGACGAAAGTATCGCTTCTATATATATATGTGTATACTGTATACAGTATATATATATATATATATATATATATATATATATATATATATATATATATATATATAACTCTTGGTCATCCAACTTTCGGGACTTCGGTGAGACTTTTTCTGTTGCACTAGGCATATCGAAGGCCTTCGATAGAGTCTGGCACAAATCTTTAATTTCCAAACTTTTGTACTTCTAATTTTCATAAATTATCTTCTCAACTGTACATCTAGTCTCATCCATTAATTTGCAGACGACTCTACTTTACACCACTCAATTAGTTTTCCAGAACGCCCCAGCCAGCAGTCCCTCAAAAATAAACGTAATGAAGCCATAAAATGCTTATCTTCTGATCTACCTACTATTTCCAATTGGGGTAGAGAAAACCTCGTTAAATTTAATGCTTCCAAAACTCAATTTATCCATCTTACTACCTGTCACGAACCTCCAGAGGACTATCCCTTATTCTTCAACAATACAAAAATCAACCCTTCATCTTCCCTCAATGTTCTCGGTGTCTCTTTTTCTTCTGCTCTCACTTGGAAAGACCATATTACCAGTCTCGCTAAGGCAGCCTCCCAGAAGCTGGGCGTGCTCAACTGCCTCAAGGGGTTCTTTACCCCTGCGCAGCTACTTGCTCTGTACAGGGGCACAGTGCGTCCTTGTATGGAGTATTGTTCACATGTGTGGGGAGGAGCCTCTCACACCGCACTCCTAGATAAAGTAAAAGGCAAGCTTTTCGTATCATTAACTCCCGTCCACTCACCAGTTCTCTGCAATCTCTCTCTCTTCGCCGCAATGTTGCATCTCTCTCACTATTCTATCGCTACTACAATAATCAGTGTTCCTCGGAGCTTTCCCACTGTATACCACCTCCTCTACGCAGTGTACGTAGTACCCCCCTTGCAACACAATCCCACCCCTACTCTGTGCATCTCTCCAACCCAAGAGTGAAACGCTATTCTCAGACTTTCTTCTATTCCACTGCTTAGCTCTGGAACTCTCTCCCAGAATCAGTCTTTCCCTCTTCCTATGACTTAACTTGCTTCAAACTCCGTGTGTCCAGGCATTTTAGCTCTAACGTCCCTTGATTTCAGCCCTGTTACTCATCGAAATCTGGGGGAATCACTCGCTGCAGGCAGTTATGCCTTTTGTCTCCCTCATTCACATAGACAAAAAAATATATATATACTGTATATTGTTACGGCTGGATCGGCAATACATATTCGGGATTCTTGATCGTAGGACAGAAATGGCTTATGTGACAACGACACGCTCGATTCCAGTCCCAAATACTATATGCTCCAGACAACAAAAGCACCAACGCCCTACAGAGTTATCGTCTATGGTAACGAGGTACCTTAACTCGGCGAAAGTGTACAACAGGGGTAGGCTATGAGGCTAAACTCCCTCAGACATTTATAGGTTACGTTATTACTAAAGAAATGCAATACTCAAGAAACTACGTTAATATTAAGCCTCTAATAATGTAGAATAGAAGCAGGCTAAAGGTATGACAGTGAAATGCTAAATGACAAATGTACACGCCTACTTGAAAGCGCGTGCACTAGAATAACTGTCCCCTACTAACATGCACTAGCATGTAGCATACAAGATGTTCATGATCCAGTAGATACCTAATAATACACATGGAAGGAACATAAATAGTAGTCACTTATTATAAGAATAAATCTATACTTGGAATAACTAAAGGTTGCAGGCAACAGTACTGCGCCGGTAGCCTACTACCGCATAGGCTACTTCGCTTCTCTCACTCTGTCTCCCCTCTGAGTCCGTATGCGCCCTACGCAACAGAACTCCGGACACAGCAGCAAAACGACAGTGCAGTTAATTGATACATGAAAGTATTAATAGTGTTGTCTTGTGTGTGAGTAATGTGTATTGTAAAGTGTTACATACATAAACTTAAAGAGAGCTGCAATGCATAGTAAAATAAAGATATCACCCACTCATCATCCCCATGTGTTCTAGCTAGCAGGCCAAGTCACAGGAACAACGAGTCCCAGCACCGAAAGCGAGAACCCAGGAAAAGACTGCAGAGAACACAAGGACAGATAAATTACGTTACTCTACTATACCGGCACTACGAGCGAGCTGTAGTCTCTGGTACTGCACTCGCTCCTGGCTCGGTAGGCAAATCAAGGCTAAGTCCTCGCCCCTCTACAGACAACTCCTGGGCATGGTCGGGCTCTTACACATGGCACTAGTCTAGTCACAAATTGGATGATGAGCTGGGCATATAACTCGTGAACATGTAGAACGTTCACCAACTATCCTCATCAAGAAGATCGCTGTTCACATTAACCCCTTAAATCTAATACATGTAAATATATGCTTGTCCTAAGAGTAATACGAGAGGTGAGTGCTGAAACTCCTTTAGGACCTCAAGGGAAGGGTATGCATTTAAATAGAGAGAAGAATGAAATGAGAGTAATGTCGTCAGAGAGAAAGAGTGCAACCGTGAGAAATTGGGAGAGAGGGCAAGGGATGTTAGAATCTCAAAGGTTCTAGGCAACCTGATCATGGAACACACAGCGAGCCTCCAGGCAATGTGCAGCACGACAACATGGGCAGCCCAGGCAGCATAGGCAGGCGGCAATGGACTACCAACCCTGTCGCACCTAGCTATAAGCGCAGGGCTGCCAACCGGTCCATACGTCTGGCAACCACCACTCCGGCAGCGTGGCGCGTTGCTACCCTCTCGCTCTGAAAACTAACTCACTCTCTCTCTCTCTGAACTCCCATTGTCTTATCTATCAACTTCTCTATTGATACTACATATCAAATGGAAGGTCTCGACATGGCTTAAAACAAAACCCACCACTGGTTAGCACATGACGAGAGCTTTGCAGAGATACAAAGAACATAGTTTTACGTTGTCACACTCAATATAGGCAGCCAGCACGGTACAGCGGTACAGAGGTACCGCTGTGGCGGTACAGTGGAGTACCAAGGAGTACAATCAGGTTGCGTTGCCACGCACTGGGTGCGTCACAGCCCCCCCAAGATTTTAGATAATCGACCTTAGAAGCATTATCAAAATCTGACAGGCAACCAACCGACCTGCTACCCTTAGCTGCCACTAATTGCAAAAGGTGCACAACAACTGAAGTGTGAATTATACATAAAACACAATATCGCATGCATCATGCTACAACAATAAAGACTTACAAAACTAAAAAAAACATTTCTCGTTTATTTTATTGTTTTATAATCTTTTTGGACGGCGTTATGATAGCCTAATTTTACTCCTGCTCAACCCACACACCGTGCACAACTATCCTGGATCATCAACCCTTGATAGACAATCTGCTATCACGTTCTCACTCCCGGCAATATGCTGAATGTTGAGATTATACTCTTGGAGCATTAGGGACCACCTGGTCAACCGCATATTCCGATTGTGAAACTGATTTAGGAATTTCAAGGGATGATGGTCCGTATAAATCGTCACTACCGGGCCGTAGGCTGGAACATAAACTTCGAAATGTTTGAGCGACAAAACGATAGCAAGAAGCTCCTTCTCTATAGTCGAGTAATTCCTTTGTGCCGAATTAAACTTGCGAGAAAAGAAGCTCACTGGGTGTTCCAAGCCCTCGGAATCAGTCTGCAGTAACACTGCCCCGGCACCCACACCGCTGGCATCAGTCGCCAGCTGAAAACTCCTGGAGAAGTCTGGGGCTCTCAAAATCGGATGTGTACACAGCAGGTGCTTGACTAGGTCGAAAGCCCTCTGACACTCCGCAGCCCAACAGAACTTCACTGACTTCGACAGTAGATCAGTTAACGGTGCTAAGACAGTAGAGTATCCCCGGATGAAGCGCCTATAATAGCCTATCATACCTAGGAACCGCATGACCTGGCGCTTAGTGGTGGGCCTGGGAAACATATTGATAGCCTGTATCTTGCTCAGGGGGGGGGCACACCCGGCCTAACCCGACCACGAAGCCAAGATACTGCACAGTAGCCTTTACAAACTCGCACTTCCTCAGGTTCACCACCAGCCCAGCATCGTGCAACTTCCCATACAGGGTCTCTAAGTGCCTTAGGTGATTTTCAAAATTGTCATCATACACTATCACGTCATCAAGGTAGACCGTGCAGTTAGGGATTTCGTCACAAATATCGTTCATCAGGTTCTGAAACGTGGCAGGTGCGTTCTTAAGCCCATAAGGCATTACGTTACATTGGTAGGTCTTGCCATCTACCACAAAACCACAAACTTGCTTAGCTTGGTCCGACAGGGGTACTTGCCAGTAGCCTTTTACAAGATCAATTTTAGTAAGGTACTTTGCATTCCCTATCTTGTCCACGCTGTCGTCAACTCGAGGCCAAGGGTAAGGGTTGGTAGTGGTCAAGCCATTTAGCCTACGAAAATCTATGCAGAACCGCACCTTGCCGTCAGGTTTTGGCTGCAACGTGACGGGTGATGTCCACTTCACATAACCTTCAGTGATCATCCCTCTCTCAACCATGTACTTTAACTCCTCCCGTAAAGCTGGCAACTTTACCGGGGGCACACGGTAGGGCACTGACTTGAAGGGCACATTATCACCGACGTCCACGTCGTGCGTTACCTGAGTAGTGAGACCTGGGTGTTCGGCGAAAACAGAGGGGTATGACCTGAACAGGCCTAGGACAGCAGCACCCTGGTGCTCAGGCAGGTGACTTACAGCTTGCCTAGCCTCTTGTTCAGTATTCCCCGCCCACTGTTCCGCGGAAATGACACAGTCCCAGCTATCCTCCTCAGCAGCATGACTGTCCCCACCTCCTTCTCCACCCTGGCCGCTGCAGGCCAGCACAGGGACAGTGAGAGGCTCTGAGGGGCGTCTCACATACTCGTTCATGAGGTTAACATGACATAACTGATGTTTTTTTCTACGGTCAGGTGTTGCAACGAGATAATCAAGGTCGGACAGTTTCTTAGCCACCACATACGGCCCAATAAACTTGGCAGAAAGGGGGTGTCCAGGCAAAGGTAAAAGCAACATTACCTCCTGACCCACCGAAAACTCCCGAAGCTTCACCTTGGCGTCATACTGGTGCTTCATGACCGCCTGTGAATTAACCAAGTTATTACCTGCCGCTGCCATGCAACCTATAAGTCTCTCCCGGCTCTCAAGGATATATTTAAGTACAGACCCCGGCTTCTCTTCGCCCTCCCAGATCTCTTTCACCATACTTAAAGGTCCTCTCACATTATGGCCAAAGACTAGTTGATTTGGACTGAACCCCAGGCTCTCTCCTGGGACTTCACGTGCAGCGAACAGAACATACGGCAGACCCAAATCCCAATCAGTGTCATGTTCTGCACAGTAACAGCGTAGCATACTCTTCAGGGTCGAGTGCCACCGCTCCAAGACTCCCTGACTCTCGGGATGGTAGGCTGATGACACTACAGAACATATACCGTGCAACTGAAGGGTTTGCTTGAACAATTTGGATGTAAAATTGCTCCCCTGGTCTGACTGCACCTCACGTGGAAATCCATAACGGGAACAGAACAATAATAAGTTTTTAACAACTGCCTTTGCCGAGCCGTTTCTCATGGGGTATGCGTCCGGGTATCTCGTAGCCACATCCATGATTGTCAACAGGAATTTATTGCCACTACTAGTAGGCGGGAAAGGGCCAACCAAATCTACTACAACTTTGCTGAACGGAGGCCCGGTGACAGGTATGGGAAACAAAGGTGCCTTCGGGATGGTCTGGTTAGGCTTCCCCGTTGTCTGGCAGGTCGCACACCCAGCCACCCATGCACAGACATCAGCCTTGACCCCAGGCCACCAGAAAAACCTGCCCAATGCCGCCAATGTTTTTGTTACCCCCAAATGACCCGCCACCGGCACATCATGCGCCAGACACAATAAGGACTCTCTATACTTATTTGGAACAACCACCTGGTCTACTACCCTCGCACCGCCCTCCCACTTCGATTTGGGGTCTAGAAATCTGCGGTACAATATCCTGTTGAGCCTAAAGAAATCTCCCGGCTTCGCATCCCCATCTTCCTCCAACTCTATGGCACCATTGCTATAACGAGCTAGGCTAGCGTCTTGCAGCTGCTGCTCACTAATGTCCCTGGGCGTCAATGCATCAAGATGGTTTTGTAATAAGACATTACCCCGGCTAGTAGGCTCTACTGCCTTAGTGGCTCTCGCTACAGCTCTTGCCTCACGCGAAGTCTTACCCAACTCTGCCTTGTTACACACCATATCTGGGCCAGAGTCAACTCCCGTGTTTATTATAGGTCCAAGTACCGAATCACCGAGAAGTGCAGCAGAATCAATGTCCCTTTTCCTGCCCTTAGCAACCTTCTCCTGATCCTTCCTCCACTGTCCCCGAGGTTGAGTGCTAGGCTGTGCAGGAGCCGCAGAGCGAGATCGGGTTACCACACAGGCCATCTCATCCTGTTGGCACCTCCCAACCCATTCCCGATTCTCACCATCCACGTCGGCCGCCCTCTCGGCAACGACTAAGGGTGGAGTCCCGGAAGTGGGCACCGCAAAGTCGTTGCCGAGAAGAAGGTCGACGCCCTCAACTGGCAAACACTCAACGATCCCTACATCCAGCTCCCTGCACACCTCTCCCACTCTCAACTCCAACCTCACAAGTGGGTATGACCTCGTAGCATTTATACCCTGCACCACAACAACTCTGGCCGCATTTATCGGTTTCCCTGTGAAGTTCCTCAACAAAGTTTGCGAAGCCCCCGTATCCCTCAGCAAGTCAACCCTCCGTAGTTCACTCCCCCAGCTCACAAACCCGTGCCCCCGATGGCTACAGAAAGTGTCCCGGACAGGTGTCGAGCCTTCCGTACGCTTCTTTACCGCGTGTGCCTCAGCTGCTGACAACCTACCCCGGGCAGTTGCTGCAGCCTTCAGAGACACACCGATACTGTGAACCAATGACACCGGCTTAGCGGGAGTGTTACTAGGGCACTCACGTGAATAATGGCCTAGCTTCTGACATTTGTAACATTTCACATCCCCAATGGGCTTCTTCCCTTGTGCGGGCGAAGAAGGGGCCTGACCTTTAGTAAACGGGAGAGGCTTGTGTTTGTAGGTGTTATTAGGTGCAATGCATTTAGTGTGGTTATGTGTGTCATAGGATTTGTTATTATCGAAAACTCTGGTGGGTGGGGTATAGCGCCCCTTCTGCCCTGACTCAGCCCTCTGAGCGGCACCGCAACCACGAATCAATGATAATCTGAGGTCTGCCATCTTGGCAGCCTCCTCTACTGTCTTGGGACATTTTTCCTTAATGTTCAGCGTTAGATCGGTTCCAGTACATTTGTAAAACTGTTCCAGATAGAAAAGTTGCTTAATTTCCTCAGCCGACTCTGCGTGCTCGGACCGAAACCAGTTATTACCTGCATCTGTTAAGTCCCGTGCGTGCTCCATAAAACTGACGTCGCTCTTCTTATTCACGCCACGGAACTTCAATCTATAAGTTTCGGGTTGCAGTTCGTAGGCCCGGAGCACAGCCTCCTTCACCAGTCCATACACTACACTCTCGTCCAGTGACAGTGCATCGTAGGCTTTCAACCCCTTACCCACTAGACGTGATGAAACTAATGCTGCCCATTTAACCTCCGGCCAGTCATACTCACGACACTTCTTTTCGAAACGAGCAAAAAACTCAGTCACTGCTGTCTCATCAAATGCGGGTACTAACTTAATTAAATGCGAAAGTGAGTCTGTAACCCGGTGCCCACCACCGAGATGACGCCCCGTGGTCTCTACTCTAGACTTCTCGACATCCATTTCAGCCTGGTACCTGGTTGCATCCTGATTGGCTTGGATTCTAGCAACCTCTATGCGTTCTATACTAGCCTGTTGTATCTGAGTCTCCTGCAGCTTAATCCGTTCTATACTAGCCTGTTGTATCTGAGTCTCCTGCAGCTTAAACTTAGCTAGTTCTAGCTGAAATAACATCTCAGGAGACAGGCCTGGGGGGGGAGAGCACAAAATGGGGGATCCACACCGAGACGTGTTTACGGGTAAGCCAGCTTGCCCTTGAGAACCCTCCTGCTGCATCGTGCTAAGACTCGCTGGCTGAGGGCCCAGCTCAGGGGTAGAGTGGAATGGAGGCTTGGAGGGAACCCCCCAAGACCCCACTCCACCCACCGCCCCATCGCCATCACCCAACAAACATGCCACCAAATTCTTCTTGGGCCAACTGTCAGGACAGTCCCGCCCCAAAACCGTGGCTAAACAGCGAAGACCGTAACAATCAATAGCCTGCAGGCGCTGTTCGGTCAAAGGTGTCTGCAAAAATGCCCGGGCATCCCTCTCTCCACTTATAACACTCCCCTCCCTAAACATCTGTTGTACTTGCTGGTTACTAGGCTGTACCGTGTTATCCTCCCCCGTAAATGATGAGTCATTAGACATAGTGCTGGTTATACAATTGCTGTTCATAAAAAAAAAGAAGTGCTTATTACTAATTGCAGTCTCGACTCACAAAATGTTAAAGATGCTTGAATGACTCTACTCTAGACACCCCCAACGAAACAATCTGCAAGTCCACCAATACAATAATGACACAATAAAAATTCCTCCAATATGCAAGAAAATTCTAGCCAGCTCTACTAGGTAGCATAAAATAGTTCTCCAAAAAACATGTGATAGGATACTACTGAATCTTGTGCAAGGTCGCCATTTTGTTACGGCTGGATCGGCAATACATATTCGGGATTCTTGATCGTAGGACAGAAATGGCTTATGTGACAACGACACGCTCGATTCCAGTCCCAAATACTATATGCTCCAGACAACAAAAGCACCAACGCCCTACAGAGTTATCGTCTATGGTAACGAGGTACCTTAACTCGGCGAAAGTGTACAACAGGGGTAGGCTATGAGGCTAAACTCCCTCAGACATTTATAGGTTACGTTATTACTAAAGAAATGCAATACTCAAGAAACTACGTTAATATTAAGCCTCTAATAATGTAGAATAGAAGCAGGCTAAAGGTATGACAGTGAAATGCTAAATGACAAATGTACACGCCTACTTGAAAGCGCGTGCACTAGAATAACTGTCCCCTACTAACATGCACTAGCATGTAGCATACAAGATGTTCATGATCCAGTAGATACCTAATAATACACATGGAAGGAACATAAATAGTAGTCACTTATTATAAGAATAAATCTATACTTGGAATAACTAAAGGTTGCAGGCAACAGTACTGCGCCGGTAGCCTACTACCGCATAGGCTACTTCGCTTCTCTCACTCTGTCTCCCCTCTGAGTCCGTATGCGCCCTACGCAACAGAACTCCGGACACAGCAGCAAAACGACAGTGCAGTTAATTGATACATGAAAGTATTAATAGTGTTGTCTTGTGTGTGAGTAATGTGTATTGTAAAGTGTTACATACATAAACTTAAAGAGAGCTGCAATGCATAGTAAAATAAAGATATCACCCACTCATCATCCCCATGTGTTCTAGCTAGCAGGCCAAGTCACAGGAACAACGAGTCCCAGCACCGAAAGCGAGAACCCAGGAAAAGACTGCAGAGAACACAAGGACAGATAAATTACGTTACTCTACTATACCGGCACTACGAGCGAGCTGTAGTCTCTGGTACTGCACTCGCTCCTGGCTCGGTAGGCAAATCAAGGCTAAGTCCTCGCCCCTCTACAGACAACTCCTGGGCATGGTCGGGCTCTTACACATGGCACTAGTCTAGTCACAAATTGGATGATGAGCTGGGCATATAACTCGTGAACATGTAGAACGTTCACCAACTATCCTCATCAAGAAGATCGCTGTTCACATTAACCCCTTAAATCTAATACATGTAAATATATGCTTGTCCTAAGAGTAATACGAGAGGTGAGTGCTGAAACTCCTTTAGGACCTCAAGGGAAGGGTATGCATTTAAATAGAGAGAAGAATGAAATGAGAGTAATGTCGTCAGAGAGAAAGAGTGCAACCATGAGAAATTGGGAGAGAGGGCAAGGGATGTTAGAATCTCAAAGGTTCTAGGCAACCTGATCATGGAACACACAGCGAGCCTCCAGGCAATGTGCAGCACGACAACATGGGCAGCCCAGGCAGCATAGGCAGGCGGCAATGGACTACCAACCCTGTCGCACCTAGCTATAAGCGCAGGGCTGCCAACCGGTCCATACGTCTGGCAACCACCACTCCGGCAGCGTGGCGCGTTGCTACCCTCTCGCTCTGAAAACTAACTCACTCTCTCTCTCTGAACTCCCATTGTCTTATCTATCAACTTCTCTATTGATACTACATATCAAATGGAAGGTCTCGACATGGCTTAAAACAAAACCCACCACTGGTTAGCACATGACGAGACCTTTGCAGAGATACAAAGAACATAGTTATACGTTGTCACACTCAATATAGGCAGCCAGCACGGTACAGCGGTACAGAGGTACCGCTGTGGCGGTACAGTGGAGTACCAAGGAGTACAATCAGGTTGCGTTGCCACGCACTGGGTGCGTCACAATATATATATATACCGGTATATATATATATATATATTTTTTTTTCTTTCTTATGTGATTGAGGGAGGCAAAAGGCAGAACTGCTTATATCGAGTGCCTCCCCCATAGTTGAAAGAGTGACAGGGCCAAAATCAAGGGACGTTCGAGCCAAATTGCCTGGACACACGGAATTTGAAGCAATTTAAGTCATAGGAAGAAGGAAATACTGATTCTGGGAGAGAGTTCCAGAGCTCAGCTGTTGAGTAGAAGAAAAACTGAGTAACGTTTCACTCTCGGGTTGGAGAGTTGCACAGAGTAGGGGTGGGATTGAGTTGCAATTCGGGTACCACGTGCCCTATGTAAAGGAGGTGGTATACACTGGGAAAGCTCCGAGGAACACTGATTATTATAGTAGCGATAGAATAGCGAGAGAGATGCAACATTGTGGCAGAGAGAGAGAGATTGCAGAGAGTTGGTGAGTGGACGGGAGTTAATGATACGAAAGGCCTTCCTTTCAACTTTGTCTAGGAGAGCGGTGTGAGAGGAACCTCACCACACATGTGAACAATACTCAATACAAGGATGCACTATGCCCCTGTACAGAGCAAGAAGCTGTGCATGGGAAAAGAACCCCCTAAGGCGGTTGAGGACACCCAGCTTCTGGGAGGCTGCCTTAAGGCCCGGTCACACTGCCTTTAGCGTCTGCAGCGCGAGTAAATTTCCCCGAAATTTTTTAGCCGCTGTAACACGCGGTGGAAAATGTGAAAAATTGGCTAACACGTGGTTACCCGTGGTATGCCCGCTGAACAGACGCCGGCGCCTGTTCAGCGTCCTGACCGCTGGTGAAGTGCGACTGGAGCGCGGGTAAGCGCAGGAAAATCTCCACGTGGTGACAGGCAGCGGCGGGTAACCGCGGCTGCATCACGCCTGACCCACGGGTGATCACGTGTACAGCACGGCTGGTCCACGTGTGCAGGGCGGCCGTTTCGCGGGCTATCACGGGTACTGCGCGTGTGTACCACGCCCCCACCACGGGTATATAAGGAGCCCGGGCAGGCGGTAGAAATCATACTCGCTCCAGACACCACAGTGCACACTCCAAGACGAAACTCCCAGACTCCCAGACTCCCAAGATGGCTCCCAAGAGGTTACCCACCAGGAAAGCCCGCAACAAGGGCAAGAGGCCACCAGGTGTCCCTGTGGAGGTGCAGCCGGCAGCCGAAGATGCGAGTGCAGAGGTGGAGGCCAGTTGTGACGCATGTCGAGTATGAGCATGCTGTACAGAACGCCCAGTCAGGCCCCACTCTCGCTAGGATCGTCAGGGCAGGAACTTTGGCTGTAGTCTGTGTAGAGTTTCCTAACTCAGTTTATGTGAACCGTTGTACTATAAGTATTATCATTATGTATTTTGTTTTCTTCTAAGTCAACGAGTTCTATTTTATATCATTAGATATAAGTATTGTGTGTGGGACTTGTATGTAATGATGAGAGGAGAGATATTACGTGGCGGGGGATCAGTGAGTACGCCACGCGGGCCGGTAGGCCTAATTCCCTCCTCCCTTCCTCCCTTTCAGCGCGTGGGAAGTTCTTTGTCAATCCCAGATTGAGAGAATATGACGTCATGATTGCCAGTGGGCGGTCCTTAAATAGTTTGAGATATGCCGCTAGAGGGCCGAGTATAAAAAGAGAGGTTTTTGCCACCATGCTTCAGAACTCATCAGGCAAAGCGACCTCTCATATCCCTTGCAACTATCGATATTCTTCCGACTGATGTGAACTTTCTCTACTCTCTGAACAGCCTATTTTCTTCTCTTCTCGTCCCTTTTTAACCAATGACCCCTTTGGTGCAGATTTAGTCAGCCAAAGTATTATCGCTTGAGTTCTCACGAGATAAGTGCCTGTTAGATAGCCTATTTTGGAAGGGTCAACTAGAATAGGATTGATTGATGTTTGTTGCACTCGTATATGTATTTCCCTGTGTACTATTATTCATGTTCCTGTTTTCTGCTGGTTTAGGTAATGCTAGACTGGGATAGGGTTCCTCGAGTTGTGATTTCCTATGAGTGCTAGGTTGGTTGAACCAGCACAATTGCAACGGAGACGTGGGAAGCCTAGGGGGTCTTTTTGATTGTGTACCGTGGGAGTTTAGCACTGTGTTGCGAGTGAGGGCTTTTGCCTGTGCCACCCAACACTGTGCTATCTCATTTGCTTGACTTTGAGAGGATCGCCAGGAGAGAACCAGATACAAGTGATCTGGATCTCTCAAGAGAGCATCCCGTCAATTACCGTAATTTGGCCGCACAGTCTTAAGGACCTCGCTAGGCTACGAGCCGCTTGCTCAGCCATTGTCTCTTAACCTTAGATATCCCAGCTAGACTTTGCTCGACCAGCAGATACAGCATAGTATTGAAGCTTCTCCTTATGTATATTATTGTTTAAGCACTATTGATTTCATGTGTGGCACGCTTAGCTACTTCAGAGATTAGTGGCCCACGAGCACAATCTTAGTAGGCTATTGCCAGTGCATTGTCGGAGTACTTCTTCTTAATGTTTGCCATATCCTATTGCTTATTCTTATAATTCTTCTTATGTCAATTTAAAGCCTTTAATTACCAGTGAGTTATTCATTAAATTGCTGTTCAAAATCCGATACTTACTTCTTATGAGTATTCGAGAAGCATCTAACTTATCAGAAGATTCCTTGCTTGATGCTCGAGGACTATTGTTTAACGTAACGTAATAGTGCCGATCCGAAGTAGAGGGTGGAGGACTTCTTAAGTTCTTAGTTCAAGGGTGGATTACTTCGGCTTCGGCCAACACTATTCTTTAGTGTTGTAGTACTTTCTTCTTTGTTTGATTGTTGACCAGACTAGATAACTCCCGTCTTGTTATTAGTCTGTTGTGTGAAACGCTAGTACCGAGTTCTTGTATACCCCGTTATAGCAGATAGAACTCTGGAGGGTAGTGGCGTTTTTTGTTCGGCTGGCAGTACTCTGGGGTTGGGATCGTGTGTTTCCGTTGTGGCAGCGAGCCATACTCGAGTCCTGTGTAAGAGCCCTAGTGTACCCGAGTGCCCGGTCGTAACAAATGGCGACCTTGCTTAGGATTTTGTGAACAGTATAATTTTTTGCAGAGTTGTACCACATTTGTTTGTTCGTACTTTAGCGTACATATTGAAGAATATTTTTTTTTGTAAGGCAATTAGGAGAGCATTTAAGAGACTCCAGTTAATTTAGTAATTAGTGCTTGCATAAGGGAGTTTAACACTTTTGTCTCGAGAATTTTTTGGTGAACTTCAGTATGTCGGGCCCTAGTACTGACGAGGAGCGAGAGATGCTAAGTGAGGAGGTGCCGTTAGTAACTAGTGAGGAGGATGCTAGACTTTTTGTGAGTAAGCGGTACCACGTGACGGAGGAGAGGCTGACTGGGGTGAATGTTTATGGCTTGCACCTGATAGCCAAGGTTTTGGGTCTATCCAGTGTAGGAGGGATGTCCAAGGGGGAGCTGATTTCCTGGGTGTTGCGTGGGCGACATGGGGTTTCGGAGGAGAGGGCGTTTGGGGGGGTTCCTCCCCAGATCCCCTCTCACTCGACTCCCACAGTGCCGTCCACTCAGTTGCCGGAGGTTAGCACTCTCCCACAGAGGGATGAGCATTGGAAAATTGGAGTGCCCTCGGGCGGTGCGTATGGTGGTTCCCCAGTTCTTGCCCCCCCTCCTTCAGTAGTGGCAGCTCCCTCTTCCGGCCTGTCTCCTGAGATGATATTTAAACTCGAGCTTGCTAAAATGGAGAATGAGTCTAGGAGGCATGAGAAGGAGATCGAGGCTGAGACTAGGAAGCAGGAGATTGAGTCTAGGAAGCAGGAGAAGGAGATTGAGGCTGAGATTAGGAGGCACGAGGCTGAGCTTAGGTACGACTCAGAGAAATATTGTGCTCAAATAGATTTAGATAAGACTCGTGCAGAGTCGACAGGGATTCGGATGGGCCGGGAGGGCCAAGTAAGAGAACAGTCCTTGTCTCACTTAGTCAAATTGGTGCCGGCATTTAGTGAAACTGAAGTCACAGAATTTTTTAATCGTTTTGAGAAGAAGTGTAGGGAGCATAATTGGCCTGAAGAGAAGTGGGCAGCTCTAGTCTCCTCAAGACTTACGGGTAAGGGTCTGAAGGCTTATGATGCACTGCCTTTAGAGTCTTGCATTGACTACCCAGTATTGAAGAGAGCTGTCCTACGGGCATACGAGTTGCAACCAGAAACATATCGATTGAAGTTTCGGGGTGTTACGAAGACTAGGGAGGCGACCTTTCTTGAACATGCCCGGGACTTAAAAGATGCACTTGCTAACTGGACACGTTCTGAGAAAGCTGAGACGGCCGAACAGTTGACTGAGCTGTTTCTGCTCGAGCAGTTTTATAAGTGTACTGGTGCAGATATGACTTTAACTATTAAAGAAAAGAACCCTAAAACTCTACAGGAGGCAGCTGAGATGGCTGACCTCCGGCTATCATTAATTCGTGGGTGCGGGTCTGCCCAGCGTAGTGAGGCAGGTAACAAGGGGCGTGACACCCCACCCCCCCGAGTTAGTGATATACATTATGCAAACAAGTACAAGAGCTATGATACCAAGACTGACCACAAGACTAACACCGTCCCATTTAAGAAGGGGCCGGGCCCTTCCCAGTACCAAGGGAAGCCCAGAGGGGAGTTGGAGTGTTATCTTTGTCATGAAAAGGGGCACTTTGCAAGAGTCTGTCCTAGCAAACCACCTACAGCAGCTGTGTCTTTGGCCTGCAACATTGGTGTGTCTCCGAAGTCTTCTGAGTTTGCCCGGGGCAGTTCGTCAGAGGCTGAGGCACAGCCAATGCAGAAACACCTGAGAGGCTCGAACCCTGCTCAGGATGTTTTTTGCGACCATAGAGGACGGGGTTGCGTGATGTGGGCGGGGCGCAAGCATGGAGTAGAGGTCTTGCGTGATACAGGTGCTTCCCAGACTCTGATGAACAATTTGACTGGCTACCCTATAAATGCGGCTCGGGTGGTAGTGGTGCAGGGTATTAATGCAACTCGGTCATACCCGCTGGTGCGGTTGGAGTTGGAGGTGGATGGTGTGGCACGTGAATTGGATGTTGGGATTGTGGAGAAACTGCCAGTGGAGGGCGTCGACCTTCTTCTCGGCAATGACTTTGCAATGCCCGCTTCTGAGGTTCTACCCTTAGTCGTTGCCGAGAGGCCGGCCGACGTGAGTGGGGGAGAACAAGAGTGTGTCGAGCGGTGCCAGGCACAACCCATGGCGTGTGCTGTCACCCGAGCTCGGGCAGCTAAAGTGTCACAGCCTAGTCCTCCGTCTTCAGACCCGCAGAGGAACGATCAACAGGAGGAGGCTAAAGCTGGAGTTGGTTTTAAGAGTTTTGACTCGGCGGCTCTCCTGGGTGATTCAGTATTGGCACCTATGTTGGAGTCTGGAGAGGCCCCAGGACCTGTCACAGTTAGTGAGGAGGTAGGGCCGGAAGAGACTCCGGGGCAGCAACGTTGCACACGGAGAGAAAAAAGGGTTGCTCAGTTTGATATTGGGGAAGGACTTGGGTTGCTTCGGAAGCATCTAGACAGGTTGGTTCCCTCAGATATTTGTAAACTGCAGTTGGAGGATCCGGAAGTTCAGAAGTGTGGTAATGGTGCTGTCGAGATTAAACACGAGGACGGGGAAGCATGTCATGTGAACCTGTTGGAGGAGTTTGTGAGGCAACCACCTGAGCAGCCTACTGTCCCTGCGTTGGTCTGCCGCGGCCAAGGTGGAGAAGGAGAGGGGGGCAGTAGGGCACAGGTGGAGGAGAGTAGGGATTGTCATGTCTCGGCGAAGCAGTGGGCGGGGGACACGAGTCTGGTGGCTGTGGAAGTGCTAGAGCACCTGCCTGAGCAGCAGTGTGCAGCACTCCAGCACCAGCTCGGTTCATACCCCACTGGTCGTGCCGAGCCCCTGAGTCTCACAACTCGGGCGGTGCGAGATGTTCCGCAGGCAGGTCATGTGACTGTTAAAAGACCGTTAGCCTCGTTGTTTCGGTGGTTTAAGGTGGGCGACGAGGCCTTGGCATGGTTGCCAGGTCAGGGTCGACCCATGGCTGCCAAGGGTGGTGGTCAAAAGGAGGACATTGAGCAGATTGGTAGGGTCGGCTGTGGTATCGCAGTGCCCGGTCGTCACATAGCCTCCCAATGCTGCTCTAGTCTAATGCAACAGCCCTACCACAGACCGACTGTATCTGGCCATGTCGCTAAAAGCGGTGATGCTGCGCAGGCAGATGTCGTCACAAGGAATGTGGGGGTGCGCATGTACGGTATCGGCGGGGAAGCCTTAGCTATAATGAACTGTGGGAGTGACTGCACAGGTGGTACTGATTGTCCCTCTCATGACCTGGCTGTTCTAGGGACGAAGGTGGAGAAGGAGGGAGACTACAGGTTAGAAGCTGCGGTCTCGGCTGGGTTGTGGGAGGGCACTAGGCATGTTGTTCGTGGAGACAGTGCAAGGCAGTTGCTTACTAGGCTATGGCAGTACTTTCGTATGTTTGTTGCTTCTCCAGGCCTGATGTACGGGGTAGAATCCGACATGCAGGCTGGAGATAGTGCAAGGCTCAGTTTAATTCCCTGCCGTATAAATCCTGCTCGACAGCCTATGGTGCAAGCAGAGCTGGATTACGTGTGGACGAAGGATCTGAGGGATAAGGAATGTCGTGAGTGGTCGTTGCTTGTAACTTTGTCCGAGCGTGCTAAAGAGGTATGTGGTTTTGTTGTGGACGGGAGTACCTACCAGTGCAATGTTGTGCCTGACGGACTTAAGAATGCACCAGCAAAGTGTCAGAGCCTGATGAATGAAAGTGAAAAGGACGATGATGCGCTGGGGCATTTCGAGATCTATGTTCCAGCCTATGGTCCGGTCGGTGTAGTTTACCCAGATCATTACCCTCTCGAGATCTTGGACCAGTTTCACAATCGGAATATGAGGCTGACCAGGTGGTCACTAAGGTTATTGGTATATAACCTGGACATAAGCCATATTGCCGGTTGTGACAACGAGGTTGCATGTGGTCGTTCAGGGGTATATGATCCTGGGTAAATTGACACACGGGTAGCCTCCTGCTTTGGTTTGAGTAGTATTTTGCGCTTGGTGCTTGTTGGCTCGCGGTTGTAGCCCAAGCGTATTGGGTCGTAAAGCAGGAGTTGAGCGTTTGGTATAGAAGAAAATAGGCTGCCCTTATAGTGCAGCCGGGAAAAAACATATTAAAATATAAAAATCATATAAAAACTCTTTCTTTTTGATGAAGATAATTGTATAAGTTTGTCATAGCCTATAAGGTTTGAGTAGTCCACGAACTATCAAACGGCTGAGCTGCTGTAAGCTCGCTCTGGGAGCATGATATTGTGTCTTTTACTATTGTTGGGAGGAGTTATGAAATGTGAATTTTTTTTTTTATAAGATGTGTTTTAGTGATAAACTCAGCGTTGTTTTAGTGCCATGCGGTCGCTGGGTGTGAGGGGTTTGATGGGGTTCTGTATATCAGATTTTAGCTCAGGGTTGAGCAAGTAAAATCTTGGGGGAGGTGTGACGCATGTCGAGTATGAGCATGCTGTACAGAACGCCCAGTCAGGCCCCACTCTCGCTAGGATCGTCAGGGCAGGAACTTTGGCTGTAGTCTGTGTAGAGTTTCCTAACTCAGTTTATGTGAACCGTTGTACTATAAGTATTATCATTATGTATTTTGTTTTCTTCTAAGTCAACGAGTTCTATTTTATATCATTAGATATAAGTATTGTGTGTGGGACTTGTATGTAATGATGAGAGGAGAGATATTACGTGGCGGGGGATCAGTGAGTACGCCACGCGGGCCGGTAGGCCTAATTCCCTCCTCCCTTCCTCCCTTTCAGCGCGTGGGAAGTTCTTTGTCAATCCCAGATTGAGAGAATATGACGTCATGATTGCCAGTGGGCGGTCCTTAAATAGTTTGAGATATGCCGCTAGAGGGCCGAGTATAAAAAGAGAGGTTTTTGCCACCATGCTTCAGAACTCATCAGGCAAAGCGACCTCTCATATCCCTTGCAACTATCGATATTCTTCCGACTGATGTGAACTTTCTCTACTCTCTGAACAGCCTATTTTCTTCTCTTCTCGTCCCTTTTTAACCAATGACCCCTTTGGTGCAGATTTAGTCAGCCAAAGTATTATCGCTTGAGTTCTCACGAGATAAGTGCCTGTTAGATAGCCTATTTTGGAAGGGTCAACTAGAATAGGATTGATTGATGTTTGTTGCACTCGTATATGTATTTCCCTGTGTACTATTATTCATGTTCCTGTTTTCTGCTGGTTTAGGTAATGCTAGACTGGGATAGGGTTCCTCGAGTTGTGATTTCCTATGAGTGCTAGGTTGGTTGAACCAGCACAATTGCAACGGAGACGTGGGAAGCCTAGGGGGTCTTTTTGATTGTGTACCGTGGGAGTTTAGCACTGTGTTGCGAGTGAGGGCTTTTGCCTGTGCCACCCAACACTGTGCTATCTCATTTGCTTGACTTTGAGAGGATCGCCAGGAGAGAACCAGATACAAGTGATCTGGATCTCTCAAGAGAGCATCCCGTCAATTACCGTAATTTGGCCGCACAGTCTTAAGGACCTCGCTAGGCTACGAGCCGCTTGCTCAGCCATTGTCTCTTAACCTTAGATATCCCAGCTAGACTTTGCTCGACCAGCAGATACAGCATAGTATTGAAGCTTCTCCTTATGTATATTATTGTTTAAGCACTATTGATTTCATGTGTGGCACGCTTAGCTACTTCAGAGATTAGTGGCCCACGAGCACAATCTTAGTAGGCTATTGCCAGTGCATTGTCGGAGTACTTCTTCTTAATGTTTGCCATATCCTATTGCTTATTCTTATAAATCTTCTTATGTCAATTTAAAGCCTTTAATTACCAGTGAGTTATTCATTAAATTGCTGTTCAAAATCCGATACTTACTTCTTATGAGTATTCGAGAAGCATCTAACTTATCAGAAGATTCCTTGCTTGATGCTCGAGGACTATTGTTTAACGTAACGTAATAGTGCCGATCCGAAGTAGAGGGTGGAGGACTTCTTAAGTTCTTAGTTCAAGGGTGGATTACTTCGGCTTCGGCCAACACTATTCTTTAGTGTTGTAGTACTTTCTTCTTTGTTTGATTGTTGACCAGACTAGATAACTCCCGTCTTGTTATTAGTCTGTTGTGTGAAACGCTAGTACCGAGTTCTTGTATACCCCGTTATAGCAGATAGAACTCTGGAGGGTAGTGGCGTTTTTTGTTCGGCTGGCAGTACTCTGGGGTTGGGATCGTGTGTTTCCGTTGTGGCAGCGAGCCATACTCGAGTCCTGTGTAAGAGCCCTAGTGTACCCGAGTGCCCGGTCGTAACACAGTCCTGCTGCACTTCAGGAGGAGGAAACATCTTTTGAAGGTCAGTACAATTTATGTTATGGGTTTTCAGATATTTCTATATTTACCTATAATTATTATGTGTACAGTGTTAATTTGGAATAACGTGCAATGCATACTATGAATAGAAACAATACAATAGAATGATATTTTATCTAGTGTGCCATATTTCCATTTGTAAACGCATGTATATGTATATATTGTATACCCGATTATTGTCTATCTCTAAATACCTTTAATTTTGTGCCTTTTCAGGTGTTGCATCTCCTGCCACCACCACAGCTGAGAGCACCATTCCACCAGAGGAGGAGGAGGAGGAGGAGGAGGAGGAGGAGCCTGATGCCTCTCATTCCCCGGGGCAATCCCCACATGAGGAGGAGGAGGAGGAGGAGCAGCAGCAGCCGGCGCCCAAGAAGGGGAAGAAGAAGGCTGATGGTGCTCCGAAACAAGGCTGGAGTCTCCCCGACCTAACGGAGCAGGAGCTGGTGGAGTGGCTTCAGGCCAACACCTACCTGTGGCTCCGCAGTACTAAGGACTACCACAGAAAGAAGGCTGCGTGGGAGATGAAGGCCAAGGAGCTGGGGGTCAGTCTGAAACACCTACAGAACTGGTGGAAGAACGTAAAAGACTGGTACGTCAAGCTGTCCAAGAGGACCAGTGGCCAGGCAACCAAGCTGTTGACCGCGAGGGACAAGTGGGTGTTGAAGAACATCGCCTTCTACAAAAGTAAGTACATCTCATTATATGTATTTGAGAAGCTTGGAAATGAAACAAATATAGTTAAATACAGTAATATTATTTTATAAAATCATGACCAAAGTTTATTAAACATCATATCACTGTATTCACAAAGTAAAGGTGTAAATTATATTCCCAGAAATATATAAATATGTATTTGTCTATGCCATTATATTAAACAAATGTTTAACTTGTTTCAGGTTCCATGCCCACTGATGTCCCGGACACCCTAGTCAGCCTGCCGCGTTCCCCATCTTCCACCGGTTCCGCCTCCTCTGCTGCACCTGCTGCTGCCGCCCCGACCTCCCAGGCACAGGAGTCACATGACTCCGGGGATGCCAACATCTTGGAGGACATGGAGGTGGCAGGGACGGAGCAGGCCTCAACAAGCCGCCGCAATAGGAGGACTGCAGGCTATGAGAGCCAAGAGGAGGGCTGGATGCTGGACCTCCGATCCACCATGAAGGCCAACCAGGCACTGCTGGAGAGGCTGCTGCAGGAGAGGCCTCAGCCCCAGACACGTAGGGAGGCCTTTATACGCTATGTGTCCGACATCCTGCGCACTGTCCCTGACGAGGAGTACCAGGTGCTGCACGACATAATAGCGGACACTTTGCGTCAGCGACACATGGGGCCCTCTACATCGGGGGCTGGACTCGTCTATCAACGAGGTACTGATGGACATGTACCAGCTGGTTCATATGCTGTTGCATCAGCATGCAGACGAGGTCAATACGGTCCATGTTCACCCCATCACGTCAGAACCAGGAGTGATGAATGCTTGGCAAATCGAGCCAAATATATAGGTCCCAGAGTACACGCGCTACACACGCAAATGCACGTGAAAACACGCGGAACAGATGCGGTACAACCGTGCTATGACCGTCATTAAACCGCGATTACCCGCTAAAGGTTCGCATCCTATCGCGTGTAACCACGTACTTACCGCGGCCGTAGCACGTCTTTACCACGTCTTTACGCGTCTTTACCACGTCTTTATCACGTGTGTACCACGTGTGCCCCCCGTGGCCACCCGCGGTCTCAAGTTTTGAGCAGCTCAAAACTTGAGACCGCGTGTGATTTTTCTAGCCCGTGTGGGTGCGGCTGTATCGCGTCCTTTCACGACTTATATGCGTCCAACAGCGCTTGCTTCACGTTCACACATTTTTCACCGTGAGACGTCCGCGATGCGACCGCGAAGGGCAGTGTGACCGGGCCTTAAAGCAAGACTGGTAATATGGTCCTACCAACTGAGAGCAGAAGAAAAAGAGACACCAAGAATATTGGGAGAAGATGAAGGATTGATTTTTGTATTATTGAAGAATAAGGGATAGTCCGCTGGGAGTTCCTTACGGGTAGATAGATGGAGAAATTGGGTTTTGGAAGCATTAAAGGTAACAAGGTTTTCTCTGCCACAATTGGATATAGTATTTAGATCAGAATTTAAGAGTTCTATGGCTTCATTACGTTTGTCGTTGAGGGATTACTGGCTGGGGCGTTCTGAAAAACTATTGGAGTAGTGTAAGGTTGAGTCGTCTGCGTATGAATGGATGGGTATTGAGGTACAGTTGAGGAGATCATTAATTTTATAAAAATTAGAAAGAGAATAGGAGATAGGACAGAGCCCTGAGGAACACCGGAGTTTATAGGGTGAGGAAGTGAACAATGGCCGTCCACAACCGCGGCTATGGAACGGCCGGAAAGGAAATTAGAGACAAAGGCACAGATGGAGGGATAGAAACCGAAGGAGGGTAGTTTAGAAATTAAAGATTTGTGCCAGACTCTATCGAAGGCCTTCGATATGCCAAGTGCAATAGAAAAAGTCTCACCCCGAAGTCCCGAAAGGAGGATGACCAAGAGTTAGTAAGATATGAAAGAAGATCAACAGTAGAGCGACCCTTAAGGAAGCCATACTGGCGATCTGAGAGCAGATTATGAGAAGAGAAATGCTTAAGAAATTTGGAAGCAAGAATAGTTTCAAAAACTTTAGAAAGACATGAGAATGATGAGCACAATTGGACGATAATTGGAGGGTTGAGAGCGGTCACCCTTCTCTGGGACAGGTTGAATGTGAGCAAACTTCCAGCAAGAAGGGAAGACGTTAAAGGATAGACTGAGACGAAAGAGTTTGCCTAGGCAGGGAGTCAGCACGGAAGGACAGTTTTTGAGAGCAACAGGAGGAACACCGTCCGGACCGTACACCTTATTAGTATTAAGCCCACAGAGGGTAAAAAGTACATCTTTAGAAGAGATTAGAATATTAGGCATAAGTAAGAGAGAGGAGGGTGGAGAGGGAGGAATAGTACCGGAATCATCCAAGGTGGAGTTTTTAGCAAAAGTTTGAGCGAAGAGTTTAGCTTTGTCAGAGGAAGAGGTGATGGTTGTGCCATAAGAATGGGAAAGGGGAGGGAAAGACGAGGAAGAGAAATTGTTGGAGATATTTTTGGCTAGATGCCAGAAAACTTGGGAAGAGCTAGAGTTGGATAGTATATATATACCAGTATATATATATATATATATATATTGCCCTAAAAGACCATTCCTTACTCATCCTTCTCTCTGGCAAGATACTGTGTACTACAGGAATGCCTCCCTTCCTCCTAACTTTATCTAACACCTCCCTGTACTGCCGAAGTAGTTCCTCAGTCCTACCTTTAAAATCATCATTGCTCCCTGTACCAGCATTTAGTTGTGGAAAATTACAGCCTGTTCGTGTCATCCCTACCTAGGTAACAAAAGGGTCCAGTTGAGATATCTGGCCTACTTATGGTGGGTATATTTGTCCATTCATATATCCGTGGCACTGAGCAGTTTTGATCCAAGGACGGATCATTTTAATTTTCCAAGTCTATCGGTGCCCCCCCCCCCCCCCCCCCACACACACCACCACCACACCACCACCACCACCACAACCCTTGCCTTCTTACCACTCTCTTTCATTTATCTCTCTCTCTCTCTACTTTACTGTCCTATTCTTCCACTATGAACTTTCCCTGTCTAGTACTGTTAAGGCCGGACCACCTAGATGGGACCGCAAAGTCTGTGTGGTTTGAGTTTCAGTGTAACTCTGTGTAACTCTCTCTCTCTCTTTGCATTCACTTGCATTTCCATTTCCAGCTTCATTTTAATTTCATCAGGTTATTTTGTTTACCAAATCCAGAAAGAGTATCAGTTTCTTTATTATACATAACTCTGCTGATGGGTACGGGTGAAAGTTAGTCCATTATACTATCCGCTTCTTCCACTGTATTTTATCTGGAGAGAGAGAGAGAGAGTACAAAGGAGTACAAAGGAAATCAAGCAACAGGTCTAGTGACGCCTCTAGGCTGCTTGTCCTCCAAAAGACTGAGGATCAAGGTCAAAATAGTGGTTTAGATTGGGTAAGGGAAAATTGGAAAGGGAACTACCGCCGTGGAACTAATGTCCGTGGCAGGATTAGGAATTTAGTAGGGAACAGATGGGTTAATAACATGACACTGTTATAAGTGCTCTTTCGTATATCTCGGGAAAAGAAAGTAACGTCTTAGTAATATATATATATATACGCATAATCCTTGATGAATCTGAGGGAGGAATATAATATAGTTATTAGTTTACAATCGCAGTCAGTCGCGTGTTTGATACAAATTATTTGTCCAGGCGAAGCTTAAAAGAATCAACGGTGCTGCAGTCTATAATGTCCCGGGGAAGCCCATTCCACAATTGACAACTCGATTGAAGAAGAAATTCTTAGATTTGTTATAGTTAAATGATTTACCAATAATTTTACAACCATTTCCCCGCGTGTAATTAGATTGGTCGATAGTGAAGTACTTACTGCAGTTCATAATGTCGATGCCTTTGATGATTTTGAACACTTGAATTAAGTCTCCTCTTAATCTGCATTGGGTTAAGCTCGGTTCACACATACCCGTCCTGAGCTCCCGTCCTCCCCCGACCACTGAAAACTTATGCAATCGTGCAAGGACTCCGACATAAAAGGGTATGGTCTGTTCATGAACGTACAGTGACGCCACAACACGGGCCGCGGCGGCGAGGGAGCCGTACCTTTTTGACATACCAAAAATAAACGGATCAGGACGGACCAACCGCCAAACTCGGTTCAAGGGCGGGTCACCCACGTGACTGGTCAGTGCATAGGCGCCGTGTAGAAGCGTCTATGCGGCGCCTAGACGCTACCAGACGTAGTCTATGCCCAGACCAAAATATTTGAACGTCGCCTCACGTGATCACCCTGTGCGTCCCCGCTAGTCCCCGCCAACCAAGCGTCCATAAAAGAGCCAGCCGCATGTGGTCCTACCTCAGTTCCCAAGCCGCCGTCACCGCAACAGTGACCACCTCGCACAACCTCCAACCTCCACCCTACTCCAACCTCGAGCCTACGTTATGCCTAATAAGTCTGACTCCAAGAAGCGGCGATGCATCATGACAAAACCAAAGAAGCCCCAGGACACCCTAGACAGCCAGGTGATGGAGGTAGTAGAGGAGAAACAGGAGCGCCCTGCTGTTGTAGAGCAGCAAGGTGCCCCTCAGTCACCCACACCTGTCATCAGCCTGGACAGCGATGCAGTGGTTGTAGATCCGGCCCCCAGTGATTCAGAAGAAGAGCAGCATGAGACAACATCATCCGATGGTGACACCGACGGGGGCGTCAAATAGCCAGGTGGCTGCTGTGGCTGGTGCTAAAAAGAAGCGTTCCCCATCGACGAAGGCCACCATCAGGCCCCTGCTCCTGGAGGATCATGTAGAACTTTATCTGGAGGAATGGTATAAGGAGAATCCCATTCTCTACCAGAAGACCCGCAGGTACTACAAGGACGTCACAAAGAAAAACCGCCTCTACGAGGAGAAGGGTTCGTCCATGACTCCACCCATTCCAGGTTAGTCTATGGTAATTGTTTATTGTGTAGTCTAATAATTGTTTATTGTGTATGGCCTCTTCAAAGAAAATTTATTTTTTTTCATTTTAACAATTATATTGCTTCTATATATCATATGCAAGCAATATAGAATAAGTTTTTAATAACTAGAAAAAGAGGCCTCCGATTAAACAATTGCGAAGTCTATATATATATATAAATCTGTAATAATTCAGTGGTGTGTTCAAGTTCAGTGTTTATTTGTTAAATTGTCTGTAATTGCCATGTGTTTATTCTATAATATACCCATGCGTTCACTAGATTGTGTGAGGAGAAGGTGCGCTCCCTCGAATCACCCATCATAGTTTATAACAGTATTGTGCAAAACTTCATTGGTGTGTGCAATTTCAGTGTTTTATTTGTTATATTGTCCGAAATTGCCACTTGTTCACTCTAGAATGTTGTATGATATTATTTTGTCTGAGCCAGCTAGCCAATGCTTATATTAAATGATTTTATGCCTGTGTGAACTCAGAAACATCTCTTCCACAGGATATCAGGTCCGGCACTTCCTCGACACAATGAGGACGCGCTACGGGAAGCTGACTGCCTCCAAGAGCGGTTCTGGGGCCACCAAGACCGTGACGGAGAGGGATAGGTGGATTTTAGATGTGTTCTCCTTCCTGGCCACCCACATCGTCCGGCACAAACCCCGGAGCATTGGTTGTAGAAAGGTATGTTCAAGTATTGTCATTTCCTTGGTTTATATAGGGTTTATACATAATTATATTTTAGTAATTATATATAGGGTTTATAAATAATAATATTTTAGTAATTATAGCTATTTTGATCATTTAATTTGACTTTATATTGTCCTTGTCCCATTTTTTGTTTGTTTAGTTTGCAAGTTATACATTTTAATATCTACATAATTCGGTATATACCTTTATATATAATGCGATTCATCTCTGTTTTTTTTTTTTTTTTTTTTTTTTTTTCTATATTCCAACTACTCCCTCTCGGGCATAGGCTGAGAGCCTGTACATTTCACCGCTCAACACGGTGAAGCCCGTGAGGTCTTGTTCCAGTCTGGGGAGTGAGACATGTGAAGCATCCATCATGGCTCGAAGCAGCTCCATCTCTGAAGCGGCCGGTTGCTTCGCTCAAGTGCTTCACCGTCTCACCCTCCAGACTCAGACCCTCACTCTCAGAACGCCACCTATTGAGCAGTGAACTCACTAGGCATTGTCCCCCTGTAACATATTTTGAATATGGGAATATTCATACAGTGTTATTTAATCAGGGAACAATGAGGGTATTTTTTTGGCATTTCGGTGGGCTTTGTGGTAATGCACTGATACTAGGTACAGCACAAATTCAATCCCAATAATATCTTCCCATTGACATATCGGGATTTGAACCAGGGTCCATTGGATTACCAATCCAGTGGCATGACCACTCCACCACACCTCCCCTATGGCTGGTTATGGTTAATCCATCTATTTGTGTGGCATTTTCTGTACTGTTCTAGAACCCGTCAGCCTTTTGCAATATATATTGTTACCTATGAAATAATTGTTTACCTTTCCTTAAAAACAGTATTTATAATGTATTTAATTCATACCTTCGTAATGGTTATTGACAGACATGGTGGAAATATACACACTAGAGTTGTTTACAGATTTTATTAAGTCTCAATACAAAATACATAGATAGGCACTTTAACATAATAAATAAAAGCTTTCCTTGGTCTGCAGGCACAGCACACTGCTACGGTGCCGGAAGATGGTGGGAGCGAGGAGGATGACGAGGAGGAGGATGCAGCTGCCGCAGTCCCAGGCCCTTCGCGCCAAACATCTGGGGGTAGCCAGCCACAGCGCCGTCAGAACAACACTGGTGACGTGTTGACCGAGGCCACCTCCGTCATGGCGACTGTAAGTAGAAATCAGATTTCCTATTTAAAGCATATTCAGAATATGGAGTTTGTGTTTATTGATAAAACTTTGGTATTTTATTGTGGTCGACCCGGCTTCGTTGTCCTGAAACAGGTAAATAAATTTACTTCTACAGTATAATGTTATGTGTAAGTAGGGTAGACTAATTAAGTATAAAGTGTATGTATAATATGTTCCTCGTGACATTTTCAGGTAGCGGCTGCAGTATCTATAAATATTTAATTAATATTAGTATTATTATTCGATGCAATAAAAATAATAAAACACTCCTGGTTTTCTCCAAACAGCTACAGGAACAGGCCAGTGGTGTCCGCAGGATGGTGGACAAGTTCGCGACCCCTCAGCCATGCACCAGGGAGGAGGAGTCCTGGAAGCAATTCTTCGGCTCAATTACGACTGAGTCCAGCAAGCTGGACCCCAGCGTGTGGGGCTACACCAGAATGGAGATGTTGCTCCTGCTGGAGAAATACCGGGGTAAGACTGCCCAGGCTGATACCATGATTAACATCATGAGGTCATTCTCGGCTGCTTCTCCCCAGGTCCTCCAGCAGGTGCAACAGCCCATTCAGGTGCAGCATGTTCAGCAGCCCATGCAGCATGTCCAGCAGCCCATGCAGCAGATGCAGACGGTTCAATATCTGAACCAATCACCTGTGTTGTATAATCAATACCCTGCACCTGCCACACCCAACCTACTGCCCTCCACAACGAAACTGCTCCACTCCCAAGGACACGACACTCCACAACATCAGTGTCTCATCAAGCCTCTTCGATGGCCTGACCAACGCCACATCACCAGGGACCAGCCAGCAGACCCTGCATACACCGCCTTACACCAAATAAAATATGTTTACCACAGATCCTTCTAACTGCACAATATCGTCGAACTACCTCCCTTTTATTTAAGGGTGGTGACATGTGTGTGTTATGTCTTTTGTTCTATCTTTCTCTGGCTTGTATCCAATGGAAAATAAATATTTTTAATGTGCAAAATGATTATTTTTTATGTCCTTATTTATGTTATTAAATCATATGAAGATATCTGTGCACAATTATAAGAACATATAATAAGCAACGTGCACCAGTACATGAAAAGTAATAAATCTATGAAGACGCATATAATACTAATAATAACAAATCAATGAAGACGCATATAATACTAATAATAATAAATGGAATTATAAAACAACTGACAACAAAGAATTAACTGGGAAAAAATGGAATTAGTCTACATCAATATAAATATGAATAATTAATACATAACTAAGATATAAGATTTACAATAAGGTATGCAAAACCAAAGAAATAAAAGAAAACCTGAATTAACTGAACTTACAATGACATGCAATGAGAATATAAATAAAGAATAATCTTATCAATGCATAAAAAAACTAAATTGAAGAAAAAATAGTCCTACATTAAAAACAAATAAACAATAAGAATACGTAATAGAAAAATAGAGATATGAAAATACTACATGAGTACACTGAACATAGAATGAAAGATAATGATACTACATATGGAAATATAATGTGAATAAATACTACTGAATATAAATGACTTAACATACCTGAAACAAACAAATTAATAAAAACACATATATGTTGTTTCTCACCTATATCATGTTCTCCTGCCACGACACACTCCCCGCTGGCGAGTTTACGTACTTCGTCAGATACTCCCGTACTCTCTTGCCAGCCTGGTTGCCTGTGTTGCGAGATGTAGGGGTGGGAATACTAGGCGGTACGTCGTCATCTCGCCAGGGGCCTCGGGAAACCAAATGGGTTTCGGGGTCCTTCTGGTCTGCCTCATGGGCTGATGGGCGACGTATCCTGAGGAAGTTGTGGAGGGTGCAGCAAGCCGTCACCACAGACTCGATCCTTGCTGGGGCGGGAGTGATTGATGTGTGGAGAACTCGGAACCTGTGGGTTGGAAAAACATTAGAGTATAGTCAAACTAATAATTCTAGCATTGGGAAACAAATGTCAGCCAGGGAATATCTGTGGATATTTACAACCATTTTTGAGTGATAGAGGTTTGGATAATTTTTGTTTTATTATTCATATAATGAATTGAGTATGAAGTTAGTAGACTAGAATATCATGACTGAAGTACACCATCGTGCTTTATTAATATCCCCAAGACATATTAGTGGATATTTAAAGTGTTTATATCATGTACAGTGGTGCTAATAAGTCTTTGTTATATTAATGTCTGTCAGATGTTCAATTAGGTGGGTAAGTGTAGGAACATATTTGTATCTCTCACTCGAAATAAATAAATGTTTCAATACCATAAAATACTATATTTCTGGCTTACCTGTTCGCTAGGATTCCAAAGGCGTTCTCCACCACTCTTTGTGCCCTTGATAGCCAGTAGTTGAAGATCCTTTCGTCGTGGCCCAGACCCCGTTGTGGATACGGAATCATCATCCACGGACGAAGGCTGAAGGCATTGTCACCGATAAAGTAGTAGGGTACATCTTGGTGACTGGCGTTGGACAGGGGCTCAGGTTGTGGGAAGTTTGCATGGTTGGAGTTGATGAGTTCATTTAGTGGGGATTTAAGGAAGCACCCGGCGTCTGACTCGCATCCAGGGCTGCCGATGTCCACATGGATGAACTTGTAGTCCGCATCCACGACTGCAAGTAGGCCAACAGAGTAGAACTTTTTATAGTTGTAATACTTTGATCCACCGTATGATGGGTTCCTGATCCGAATATGTTTCCCATCGATCGCCCCTAGTGCGTGTTGGAAGTCCCACCGACTTGAGAACCTGTGTGCAATGGCCTTCCACTCCTCTGGTGTCGTGGGGAAGTGGAACACCTCGTCAGAAAAGGCTCCAACGATGGCCTCACACGTCTCGGGAACAAGTAGGGAGATGGTGTTCTTGGCTACACGGAAAGCGAATCTGAGACTGGCGTAGGAGTTCCCACTTGCGAGAAATCGCAAGGTTATGGCCACTCTCAGCCCTACCTCCAGGGGCCTCCTTCAGAAGGTGGTCTTCTTCTCCAGCCGAGGCCGCACACCGCTCGCATATCTCGTCGAAGAGACCCTCGTCGAGCCGCAGGAAGCTCCGGTACAGTTCTGGATCCTCTGCTGAAAATTCCCTCATGAGGGTGTGGTAGTGGCCATAGGTCTCCCTCCTCAATAGGCATGGCTTCACCCACACACTTCGCTTTTTCCTTCTCTTCTTCAGCTCGCTCACAACTTCCATGAAAGTTAGGACTGTTGAGCACAGTTGTACGTTGCAATCCATGTACAGCTGCACTTGATTCAACAGAGTGGCGTCCATGTTGAGGGTTACTCGGCAGGCGAAGTTATATCGGCGGCACGCTGGTTGAGACTGAGGTGTCTCTGTGCCACGCCCCAATATATATGCATGATGGGGGCCATCGCCGACAACACTGCGGCCATCATATTGTGGTCGCAGTGTCGTCGCAGTGCTGTCACAGTGCGTCTCAGACAGGTCGTATTCAGACTTATTAGGTCGCCTTCCAAAGGGACTGGTCGTGGCACCAAGTCGCCGCCCATGCTCCGTCTGCCGGGGCGGTCACATGTTGAGATCTCCGTCCACTAGCCGTGCATGCGCCGTCTTCCGGGGCGGTGACGTGTTGAGGTCGGGCATCAGAGCCACACGTGGCCACTCGGGCCCACTCGGGACACAAGGTCATCCGTTTGATGCCGTCCAACAGTTTTTGGTGGTCGGGGGAGGATGGGAGCTCAGGACGGGTATGTGTGAACCGAGCTTTAAAGGAAATAGATTTAATTCTCTAAGACGCTCCTCGTATGGTTTGTTCTTTAGGCTAGGTATCATTTTGGTAACTGTACGTTGAACTCGTTCTAGCTTGTCTATATCTTTTTGATAATAAAGGCACCAGGATTGAATGCAGTATTCCAGAAGAGGGCGGACTAAGGAAATGTAAAGGGTTAGGATAACTTCATTGGATTTGTGCTCAAATAAACTGCCTATAAAGCCCATTATTTTGTTTATTTTCTTAACAACTTCTGAACATTGTTGACTCGGTTTTAGGTTACTCGACATTGTTACTCCCAGATCGGTTTCTCTGTCTACACTCTTAAGCTGAGTGCCATTCATCGAATAGTTTGCTTTCTCATTTTGGTATCCGATATGTAGTACTTTACATTTATCCTCATTGAAACTCATTTGCCAAATTTGGGCTCAACATGACAACTTACCTAGATTGTGTTGCATATCGTTTACTTGTCCCTTTTGAGAGTACACTACTTGCAATTTTTGTGTCGTCAGCAAACTTTGAGATTGTAAAGGTGAGACCCTCATCTATGTCGTAGATGTATATTAAAAAGATAATTGGTCCGAGTACCGATCCCTGGGGAACCCCGCTACTTACATAGGTCTATTTAGATGCCTTACCGTTTATGACTACTCTTTGCTTTCTGTTTCTGACCCAATTTTCTATCTCTATCCATTTCAACACACCGTCTTGCATTCCATGCACTTTTAGTTTTAGCAGTAAACGTTTGTGGGGAACTTTGTCAAAGGCCTTTTGATAATCAAAATATATAATATCTACAGCTTTACTCTCATCATAGAGGTTGAGGATATCGTGAAAGCAGTCAAAGAGGTTTACTAAGCAGGAGCATTTGTTACAAAAGCCGTCTTGAGTATCTTTAAGTATACCATTTTCCTCTAAGTGATTTACGAGTCTGTCTCTTATGGGTGTTTCTAGCATGTTACATACAACTGAGGTTAAGCTAATTGGACGATAGTTACTGGGTAGGGATTTGATGCCTTTTTTAATAACGGTGTTACGTTGGCTAGCTTCCACTGATCAGGCATAGTTCCAGACTGCAAGCAATTATTGAAAAGCAATGTCAGTGGTTTGGGGAGCTCATCCTTAGCTTCCTTTAGAACTCTAGGTGAGATTGTATCAGGTCTTGGCGTTTTATTTACCTTGAGTTTATCTAAACAATTCAATACTTCTCTCTCTGTAATGGTGATATTACTTAGAACATCAAATTTATCAATCTGAATTGCCATTGCTGTAGAGATATCACTGAGGTCTTCTGTTGTAAAAGCTGATGCAAAGAAGGTATTGAGGGCATTACTCAGTTGTACTTCGTGTTTGGTGTATTCTCCATTTTCATCGACTCATGGTCCAACAGTTGATAGTAACTACTTTTTTCTTTCTGATATAACTATAGAATTCTTTCGGGTTTGTTTTACTTTTATTCGCAACATGTAACTCCAGTTTTTTTTTACTTTGCTTAATTTACTTCTTGGCTTTGCGTTATAGTTCTACATATTTCACCCGTGTTTCGTCATTTTGTGAGGATTTTAATCTATCATTAGCAAGCTTTTTAGCAAGCAGACAGTCTGAAATATCCTTATTCCACCATTTGGGCTTATCATTTGGCCTGTACGCCGTATTTTCGATGGTATGCAGTCTTGCACTGCTTTTAGGTAAGTGGTTGCGAATAATTCCCAAGATGTATTTATTTTGTATTGCTAATTCGAAAGCTCCAGTCAGTTTCTTTAAACATAGCTCTAAGTTTACGAAAGTTTGCTTTCTTGAAATTAGGGACTTTCACGATGCTGCTATTTGGTTCGTTACTAGTAAACTTTAAACTGAAAGTTATTGTACAATAAGCGACCATCGTCCTGAATTCATCACCAACATTCAAATTATCAATTATTTCTTCTTTTGTTGCAAGTACAAGATCAAGAACGTTATTACCACGGGTCGGCAATCGAACAAATTGATAGAGTGAACTCTCTTGCAAGTTCGCATACAAGTCATGTCCGGAGTGTGAAGTAAGAGTATCGCCCCACTTGGTCACATGTAAATTAAAGTCGCCAAAAATTACGATATCTTGTGAGTTGCTTTCATCTGCAATTTGGTAGTAAATTTCTCGGTCAGTTTGCACTGATTGAGCTGGAGGTCTGTATATTAATGCAAGTATTATTGTTGTACCTTTATTATCTTGATTAGCACAAAGGATTTGTCGACGTTCACAATTTGAGGTTTTGACAAGAGGGTCGGGTTAAGACTCTCTTTGATATAAAGTAGAACACCACCTCCATTTCTATTTATTCAGCTTTCCTCAAACATTACATAACTGGGAAGTGAATACTCTTCTAAAAAGTCTCTGTCTTCTGTATTGAGCCAAAATTCTGTTATGCCAATCACGTCATAATTTTCTGTAAACACTAGTTCCTCTAAATCTGAAAATGTATTGCGTATGATACAAGCATTTGCATAGAAAACCTTTAAAGTCGCGGTTTTTGAACTCACAGAACGTTCTTGAATCGAATCTTTGGTTTGGTCGGATCTACATTTACATTCATGGCCGTCCTCGTTCCTCGGTCGTTATCCCTGGCAGTTTTTAATTTGGGTCTTGTTGATGGAGCTTTATCCAAATTTGGGGTTCTTGACAAATTACCTTTTAATTCCTTCGCAGGTCGCCGTCCTCGTTGTCTTCGGTCCTCCTTCCTGGTTGTCCTGTGCTGAGTCGATTTCTTCTCCGAAAATCCTTCACCGCATCATTGAGAAGACGCCCAAAACGTGCTGCTCCCACCTGGTTCAGATGAACTCCATCGTCCAAAAACAAATAGTCATCGTAGTAGAAATTGTTCCAGGTGTCGACGAATCCCATGTTCTCCTTCCTGCAGAGTTTTGCTAGACATCGATTTGTGCTGGTGGCTATGTTGTAAAATCGGCTCTCTACACCGAGAGAGAGAGAGAGAGAGAGAGTGCGAGCGAGAGAGAGAGAGTACAAAGGAGTACAAAGGAAGTCAAGCAACAACAAGTCCAGCGACCCCTCGAGGTTGCTTGCTGTGAACAACAGTGATATGGAGGGGTGAGAGATCCTTCTACGTTTGTGTCCTATTCTTCCACTATAAACTGTCCCTGTCTAGTAGTATTAAGGCCGGACCACCTAGTTGGGACCGCAAGGTCTGTGTGGTCTGAGTATGTGTGTAACTCTTTCTCTCTCTCTCACTATGTACAATTATGTAAATATCCGTCTTTCTCTCAAAATTCCTAGTGGATAATTTCCCTCTGCCCTCCTTTTCCACCTCAGTGATCTCCTTCTCTCTCCTGCACACAATCTATGTGAAAGATCTAAGGACTGGAACTTAGTTACTGTAATGCTCCAATACAACGTCATCTGTCTTACCATTTATCTTCAGGAACCCTTAACCCTTTCCTTGCGGGAAACGTTCCCGAACGTCATGGCAATTTACAACAATCTACAGGCGTTTAAAGCCTCTTAAAACCTGTAAAATCGAGTGCAAGGGAGCGGGACTGGGACAGGCCACACATCCTTCTCCCAGCCAGCCGGCTGTAGCACTCAAGGCTCTGAGTCAGACTCTCGCTAGATATACAGTGCTGCCAAAGGCAAATGTAGCAAGAATTGCTCATTTTAGAGAATGTCTATGGTAGTGCTGCGGGTGAACCCTGTTAGCTACGAAGCTCGTTCTGGCGTCATTTTGAAGCTACTTTCGTCTAGTTTTCGGCTGAAAACATTTCATTTCATTCAGACACTTGTCAAATCAATCAGGAGTGCCTAAATGAGCCCTAATATGGCGGAAATAGGCGGAAATAGGCGGAAATATGCCCGCAGCATAAGTGATAAAGACCATTACAGAGACAAACACAATGCAACCTTGAAGAGAGAGATCTTGGTTCAGAACGCAACAATATTGGCAATTAATCAAGATCAAAGAAGATTGCCTATCTTAGAAGCTCTATTCATAAAAGAGTTATCCCCCAACTTAAATATACAAGCCGAAGATCTTCAAGCCCTTCCCAGCATGAAAATATCTTACTTCAATGAAACAGGGCGGACTACCGATGACGTCACAGCGGCCAGCCAATGAGAGAGCAGAACTTGTAACCCCACGGCTAGCAAATCAGAAGCCTGTAAACTTGCTTACCTGCCAGCTGTATGGTATATAAGCTCACTAGATCACAACAAATCACCAAACCCTGTACTTATTCCCCCTCCTTTCTAAAAAAAAAAAAAAATAAAAAAAATAAAAAAAAAAAATTATGAACTTCCAAGCTACTGATGAAGTGCCAAGACGGTACAAAAATGTGTTCAAGCTAAGTGCTATGCATATTAAATCCTATAGTACTACCGAAAATTAGTTTAGAGAGATCATCAGATAACTCCCTTATGGGGTTATCACACTTGGCTATTTTGTTGTGGTTTCTGGATCTTCGTTCATAGTTTAGACGACAATACCGTGGTTTCCCTATCACAAAATTATGCACCTATATAATCTACGAAGATATAATTATGCGTACGTCTGGCAGTCGTGTAGCCATATTGCACCAAGAACAAGAAGCCTAATTCTAGTCTTTATAGATGTTGCATATTAACCCGGGAACTGCGGGGAGACTCTTAAGAGTTCCCCCGGCGGACTGCGGGGAGACTCTTGAGAGTAAGTGAGAAAAAAAAATCAACTTTTGACATCGAAAACAAAATATTTTTTTTTATTTTTATTTTTTTATTTTTTTTATTTTTTTTGGCCCCTGGGCCATGCAAAATCTCAGTCCTCTACCTCCCCTCCTTCCCCACTTTCCTCCTCTCCTTCAGTTATCACCTACTGTATTTTCCCTGTTATTCCCTTATTCTGAGGTATATTTTCGTGCTAACATTAGCGAGTTGCAAGCAGGGTGTTGTCATCACTGATGGCAAGCGAGTGCAAGAGAGAGAGAGAGAGTATCGATCGACTGTGTCTCAGTGGCCTTGGGGGAAATTGGCGGGAAAGCAGTTTGCCTCACCCATACATTATACAACTCGTGGGCTATATCTCCGATTTTGACCATCCAAACGCTGTTTTCACTTGTTTTATTGTTGTTTCAGGTTAATACCTTTATAATCAACCCATAATAGGTGCTTATGGATAAGTATTAATGCTATTAATGGTACAATGAATATTTTAGTGACGGAAACACCTCAAATACGTCAGCACAGGGGGACGTTTCCAATTACCCCCATGCGCACTTGTTAGGTTAAACAAATTGTGTTAAAATATTAATTTGATCAACTGTAATTTAACCCGGGAATGGCAAGAAAGCTCTTAAGAGGTTTTACTGGGCGACGGCGGCAAAGCTCTTAAGAGGGAAGGCCTAAAAAAAAAACATTTTAAAAGGCCCCAGTAGTACTTACAATGTTTGTGTTTTCTCCTACATAACTTATATCACTCCTCCACACCCCCCCCCCCCTTCAATTATCACCTATTTTCCCTGTTATTCGCTAATTCATTGGTATATTTTCGTGCTAACATAAGCAAACTGGTTGCAGGTAGTGGTTATGTGCCTAGCGAGTGTGTTTGCAGAGGTAGACAGTGGGGTCACTGGGTGGGACTCTCAGTCATGCTCCAGAGCTCGTGAGGGGAGGAGTTGCCTCACTGTGCTCCACATTTCATGTTTATTCGTGATTTTGAACAGAAAATTATATTCCCACTTGTTTTATTGTTGTTACAGGTTACTATCTTCATATTAAAGGTAAAATAGGCGCATATGAATAAGTAATAATGATATTAACCCTTTGGCGCACCTATAGTTTCCAATCAAAGTTTTTCCCACTCCCAAAGTATATCTCAGCTCACTCAGAGCCAGTTTTTTTCCCCGGCGATAATATGTTTCTGTGACGTTTTTATCCACCAAAAAATCTTTGTATTTGGATTAATGAGGTACCATCGGCTTCGTTATTGATTGAAATTGAAGATAAGCGAATAAAAACATAGAATAAATACAAAACAACCACATTGGGGCACTCCGAAATAAGAATTGTAAAAAAAAAAGTAAATACCCTATCTCCAACTCGCGCTAGCTCAAAATTTTGCCTGCACCATTTTTGATTTGCATACATATATGGAAGCGGAATTTAATGAGGATTCCATTGGTAACGTCAGAATTACTATAAACCAAACAGTTACTAAGATACACGAATAAACGTGAAAGTATCGAAACACAGACTGAGCTGTACTCTGCTCCCTTCCCAGCCAGCCGTGAGTAAACGGTTAAACTGAGGGGGTTGCCAATTGTATCCATTGAACTAGATGTAATACTTAATATTTGTGCCAAATATGACGCGCGTCAGACGAAAACTTAATTTTTGGCGAATATTTTTAAGTTTAATGACTCTTAACGAGTCATCGTGCGCCTAGGAAAAAAATACCTAATGACTCTGAACGAGTCATCGTGCGCCAAAGGGTTAATCGTAAAATTACGATTTTAGGTGGGAAAGAGGCCTAATATCGTCACCCAGTAACATGGTGTCCATTATATACAGCTCGCGCTTTAGAGGTTAAGAGATGAAACTAAATTTTTCATCTGGAATGCTGTACAATATGTTCCACGGCTGAGGAAAGTTGCGTTGGGCAGCCAGATAAAGGGGCAGTTACACAAAAAGTATATACACTCTAGACTAGAGTGTATATACTTTGATTACACATGCCCGAATATTTACCACTTGGGTGACTTTTGTCACCACTACCAACGATTCCTACGATAATACGAGGGGAGTGACACATGTAGGAACAGAGTTGCTCGTAGCACATATTTTAATGGCACTATTTCATGTAGCCTACACTCTTTCGTTTTCACTTCAAAATTTATTGGTCTTAATTCGGCCGTTTTAGCTTCCCATCATGCTATTAATAAATCATAATCCCTATGACAAAGCTGAACATACTGTATATAAAAACCAAGGTAAATATCACTATATTGCTCACTATTACCTAAAACAAGCGACATTAATCCATGTCTGTCAGTAAAAGTGGAAGTCAGTTGAAGCAGCAGCACTATAATACAGCAGCACATTCATGATTGGCTATTTAATCAGTACCCTGATAATCAACTCTGCGTAAGCAGAGTTTGGTATCGCCCCTCCGTATAGTGGGTACCACACGAAAAAAATGTCTGTCGTCGTTGTCCGTCTGTCTCGGAACTCCTCCTAGACCGTTGGACGGATTTTCATCAAATTTCACACAAACATTTGTTGCGTGAATGCGAACGTCAGTCAAAAAAGATTTTTTGAATTTATACAATAGTTATGATTTTAGGTCCAAAATATGGTTTTACCCCCTCCCCCTCCCAGTCCCCCCCTTCCCAGACCCCCCCCCCCCCCCCCCCCCCCAGCTATGATGGCATTTTTAGCTTCGGGGCTCACACTCTAAGAACGCATTCGTTCTGGGGGCGAAAACATCTCGCTCTGCATTTGCTAGGTTAAGTTAGTTTAGTTGGCATTAGAAGTTATGGTAGTAATAGTAGGATTGATGGTGATAGTAGTGATGATGGTGATGAT
>JBAKBP010015763.1:0-54154 GCA_037953745.1 Lithodes maja | reverse complement strand
GTGGAGACATTAAAATGGGATTTAGAGCCTCTATAACTGGGCTATCTACACGAGAGGGTAGACATATAATAGAGCTAAAATCACCCTAAAAACTAAGATAATAACATTGAATTGACAAAATAATAATTTCTCAAAAACTATTTTCTGAGATTGGACACTAAAGTGAATTGGTCTTGTATGGTGGAGACATAAAATGGGATTTAGAGCCTCTATAACTGGGCTATCTACACGAGAGGTAGACATATAATAGAGCTAAAATCACCCTAAAAACTAAGATAATTAACATTGAATTGACAAAATAATATTTTCTCAAAAACTATTTTCTGAGATTGGACACTAAAGTGAATTGGTCTTGTATGGTGGAGACACAAAACGGGATTTAGAGCCTCTATAACTGGGCTATCTACACGAGAGGTAGACATATAATAGAGCTAAAATCACCCTAAAAACTAGGCTAATTAACATTGAATTGACAAAATAATATTTTCTCAAAAACTATTTTCTGATATTGGACACTAAAGTGAATTGGTCTTGTATGGTGGAGACACAAAACGGGATTTAGAGCCTCTATAACTGGGCTATCTACACGAGAGGTAGACATGTAATAGAGCTAAAATCACCCTAAAAACTAGGCTATTAACATTGAATTGACAAAATAATATTTTCTCAAAAACTATTTTCTGAGATTGGACACTAAAGTGAATTGGTCTTGTATGGTGGAGACACAAAACGGGATTTAGAGCCTCTATAACTGGGCTATCTACACGAGAGGTAGACATATAATAGAGCTAAAATCACCCTAAAAACTAAGATAATTAACATTGAATTGACAAAATAATATAAATGGGATTTAGAGCCTCTATAACTGGGCTATCTACACGAGAGGTAGACATATAATAGAGCTAAAATCACCCTAAAAACTAAGATAATTAACATTGAATTGACAAAATAATAATTTCTCAAAAACAATTTTCTGAGATTGGACACTAAAGTGAATTGGTCTTGTATGGTGGAGACATAAAATGGGATTTAGAGCCTCTATAACTGGGCTATCTACACGAGAGGTAGACATATAATAGAGCTAAAATCACCCTAAAAACTAAGATAATTAACATTGAATTGACAAAATAATAATTTCTCAAAAACTATTTTCTGAGATTGGACACTAAAGTGAATTGGTCTTGTATGGTGGAGACATAAAATGGGATATAGAGCCTCTATAACTGGGCTATCTACACGATAGGTAGACATATAATAGAGCTAAAATCACCCTAAAAACTAAGATAATTAACATTGAATTGACAAAATAATAATTTCTCAAAAACTATTTTCTGAGATTGGACACTAAAGTGAATTGGTCTTGTATGGTAGAGACATAAAATGGGATTTAGAGCCTCTATAACTGGGCTATCTACACGAGAGGTAGACATATAATAGAGCTAAAATCACCCTAAAAACTAAGATAATTAACATTGAATTGACAAAATAATAATTTCTCAAAAACTATTTTCTGAGATTGGACACTAAAGTGAATTGGTCTTGTATGGTGGAGACATAAAATGGGATTTAGAGCCTCTATAACTGGGCTATCTACACGAGAGGTAGACATATAATAGAGCTAAAATCACCCTAAAAACTAAGATAATTAACATTGACTTGACAAAATAATAATTTCTCAAAAACTATTTTCTGAGATTGGACACTAAAGTGAATTGGTCTTGTATGGTGGAGACACAAAACGGGATTTAGAGCCTCTATAACTGGGCTATCTACACGAGAGGTAGACATATAATAGAGCTAAAATCACCCTAAAAACTAAGATAATTAACATTGAATTGACAAAATAATATAAATGGGATTTAGAGCCTCTATAACTGGGCTATCTACACGAGAGGTAGACATATAATAGAGCTAAAATCACCCTAAAAACTAAGATAATTAACATTGAATTGACAAAATAAAAATTTCTCAAAAACTATTTTCTGAGATTGGACACTAAAGTGAATTGGTCTTGTATGGTGGAGACATAAAATGGGATTTAGAGCCTCTATAACTGGGCTATCTACACGAGAGGTAGACATATAATAGAGCTAAAATCACCCTAAAAACTAAGATAATTAACATTGAATTGACAAAATAATAATTTCTCAAAAACTATTTTCTGAGATTGGACACTAAAGTGAATTGGTCTTGTATGGTGGAGACATAAAATGGGATTTAGAGCCTCTATAACTGGGCTATCTACACGAGAGGTAGACATATAATAGAGCTAAAATCACCCTAAAAACTAAGATAATTAACATTGAATTGACAAAATAATAATTTCTCAAAAACTATTTTCTGAGATTGGACACTAAAGTGAATTGGTCTTGTATGGTGGAGACATAAAATGGGATTTAGAGCCTCTATAACTGGGCTATCTACACGAGAGGTAGACATATAATAGAGCTAAAATCACCCTAAAAACTAAGATAATTAACATTGAATTGACAAAATAATAATTTCTCAAAAACTATTTTCTGAGATTGGACACTAAAGTGAATTGGTCTTGTATGGTGGAGACATAAAATGGGATTTAGAGCCTCTATAACTGGGCTATCTACACGAGAGGTAGACATATAATAGAGCTAAAATCACCCTAAAAACTAAGATAATTAACATTGACTTGACAAAATAATAATTTCTCAAAAACTATTTTCTGAGATTGGACACTAAAGTTAATTGGTCTTGTATGGTGGAGACATAAAATGGGATTTAGAGCCTCTATAACTGGGCTATCTACACGAGAGGTAGACATATAATAGAGCTAAAATCACCCTAAAAACTAAGATAATTAACATTGAATTGACAAAATAATATTTTCTCAAAAACTATTTTCTGAGATTGGACACTAAAGTGAATTGGTCTTGTATGGTGGAGACACAAAACGGGATTTAGAGCCTCTATAACTGGGCTATCTACACGAGAGGTAGACATATAATAGAGCTAAAATCACCCTAAAAACTAGGCTAATTAACATTGAATTGACAAAATAATATAAACGGGATTTAGAGCCTCTATAACTGGGCTATCTACACGAGAGGTAGACATATAATAGAGCTAAAATCACCCTAAAAACTAGGCTAATTAACATTGAATTGACAAAATAATATTTTCTCAAAAACTATTTTCTGAGATTGGACACTAAAGTGAATTGGTCTTGTATGGTGGAGACACAAAACAGGATTTAGAGCCTCTATAACTGGGCTATCTACACGAGAGGTAGACATGTAATAGAGCTAAAATCACCCTAAAAACTAGGCTAATTAACATTGAATTGACAAAATAATATTTTCTCAAAAACTATTTTCTGAGATTGGACACTAAAGTGAATTGGTCTTGTATGGTGGAGACACAAAACGGGATTTAGAGCCTCTATAACTGGGCTATCTACACGAGAGGTAGACATGTAATAGAGCTAAAATCACCCTAAAAACTAAGATAATTAACATTGAATTGACAAAATAATATTTTCTCAAAAACTATTTTCTGAGATTGGACACTAAAGTGAATTGGTCTTGTATGGTGGAGACACAAAACGGGATTTAGAGCCTCTATAACTGGGCTATCTACACGAGAGGTAGACATATAATAGAGCTAAAATCACCCTAAAAACTAAGATAATTAACATTGAATTGACAAAATAATAATTTCTCAAAAACTATTTTCTGAGATTGGACACTAAAGTGAATTGGTCTTGTATGGTGGAGACATAAAACGGGATTTAGAGCCTCTATAACTGGGCTATCTACACGAGAGGTAGACATATAATAGATCTAAAATCACCCTAAAAACTAAGATAATTAACATTGAATTGACAAAATAATAATTTCTCAAAAACTATTTTCTGAGATTGGACACTAAAGTGAATTGGTCTTGTATGGTGGAGACACAAAACGGGATTTAGAGCCTCTATAACTGGGCTATCTACACGAGAGGTAGACATGTAATAGAGCTAAAATCACCCTAAAAACTAAGATAATTAACATTGAATTGACAAAATAATATTTTCTCAAAAACTATTTTCTGAGATTGGACACTAAAGTGAATTGGTCTTGTATGGTGGAGACACAAAACGGGATTTCTAGCCTCTATAACTGGGCTATCTACACGAGAGGTAGACATGTAATAGAGCTAAAATCACCCTAAAAACTAAGATAATTAACATTGAATTGACAAAATAATATTTTCTCAAAAACTATTTTCTGAGATTGGACACTAAAGTGAATTGGTCTTGTATGGTGGAGACACAAAACGGGATTTAGAGCCTCTATAACTGGGCTATCTACACGAGAGGTAGACATGTAATAGAGCTAAAATCACCCTAAAAACTAAGATAATTAACATTGAATTGACAAAATAATAATTTCTCAAAAACTATTTTCTGAGATTGGACACTAAAGTGAATTGGTCTTGTATGGTGGAGACATAAAATGGGATTTAGAGCCTCTATAACTGGGCTATCTACACGAGAGGTAGACATATAATAGAGCTAAAATCACCCTAAAAACTAAGATAATTAACATTGACTTGACAAAATAATAATTTCTCAAAAACTATTTTCTGAGATTGGACACTAAAGTTAATTGGTCTTGTATGGTGGAGACATAAAATGGGATTTAGAGCCTCTATAACTGGGCTATCTACACGAGAGGTAGACATATAATAGAGCTAAAATCACCCTAAAAACTAAGATAATTAACATTGAATTGACAAAATAATATTTTCTCAAAAACTATTTTCTGAGATTGGACACTAAAGTGAATTGGTCTTGTATGGTGGAGACACAAAACGGGATTTAGAGCCTCTATAACTGGGCTATCTACACGAGAGGTAGACATATAATAGAGCTAAAATCACCCTAAAAACTAGGCTAATTAACATTGAATTGACAAAATAATATAAACGGGATTTAGAGCCTCTATAACTGGGCTATCTACACGAGAGGTAGACATATAATAGAGCTAAAATCACCCTAAAAACTAGGCTAATTAACATTGAATTGACAAAATAATATTTTCTCAAAAACTATTTTCTGAGATTGGACACTAAAGTGAATTGGTCTTGTATGGTGGAGACACAAAACAGGATTTAGAGCCTCTATAACTGGGCTATCTACACGAGAGGTAGACATGTAATAGAGCTAAAATCACCCTAAAAACTAGGCTAATTAACATTGAATTGACAAAATAATATTTTCTCAAAAACTATTTTCTGAGATTGGACACTAAAGTGAATTGGTCTTGTATGGTGGAGACACAAAACGGGATTTAGAGCCTCTATAACTGGGCTATCTACACGAGAGGTAGACATGTAATAGAGCTAAAATCACCCTAAAAACTAAGATAATTAACATTGAATTGACAAAATAATATTTTCTCAAAAACTATTTTCTGAGATTGGACACTAAAGTGAATTGGTCTTGTATGGTGGAGACACAAAACGGGATTTAGAGCCTCTATAACTGGGCTATCTACACGAGAGGTAGACATATAATAGAGCTAAAATCACCCTAAAAACTAAGATAATTAACATTGAATTGACAAAATAATAATTTCTCAAAAACTATTTTCTGAGATTGGACACTAAAGTGAATTGGTCTTGTATGGTGGAGACATAAAACGGGATTTAGAGCCTCTATAACTGGGCTATCTACACGAGAGGTAGACATATAATAGATCTAAAATCACCCTAAAAACTAAGATAATTAACATTGAATTGACAAAATAATAATTTCTCAAAAACTATTTTCTGAGATTGGACACTAAAGTGAATTGGTCTTGTATGGTGGAGACACAAAACGGGATTTAGAGCCTCTATAACTGGGCTATCTACACGAGAGGTAGACATGTAATAGAGCTAAAATCACCCTAAAAACTAAGATAATTAACATTGAATTGACAAAATAATATTTTCTCAAAAACTATTTTCTGAGATTGGACACTAAAGTGAATTGGTCTTGTATGGTGGAGACACAAAACGGGATTTCTAGCCTCTATAACTGGGCTATCTACACGAGAGGTAGACATGTAATAGAGCTAAAATCACCCTAAAAACTAAGATAATTAACATTGAATTGACAAAATAATATTTTCTCAAAAACTATTTTCTGAGATTGGACACTAAAGTGAATTGGTCTTGTATGGTGGAGACACAAAACGGGATTTAGAGCCTCTATAACTGGGCTATCTACACGAGAGGTAGACATGTAATAGAGCTAAAATCACCCTAAAAACTAAGATAATTAACATTGAATTGACAAAATAATATTTTCTCAAAAACTATTTTCTGAGATTGGACACTAAAGTGAATTGGTCTTGTATGGTGGAGACATAAAACGGGATTTAGAGCCTCTATAACTGGGCTATCTACACGAGAGGTAGACATGTAATAGAGCTAAAATCACCCTAAAAACTAAGATAATTAACATTGAATTGACAAAATAATATTTTCTCAAAAACTATTTTCTGAGATTGGACACTAAAGTGAATTGGTCTTGTATGGTGGAGACACAAAACGGGATTTAGAGCCTCTATAACTGGGCTATCTACACGAGAGGTAGACATGTAATAGAGCTAAAATCACCCTAAAAACTAGGCTAATTAACATTGAATTGACAAAATAATATTTTCTCAAAAACTATTTTCTGAGATTGGACACTAAAGTGAATTGGTCTTGTATGGTGGAGACACAAAACGGGATTTAGAGCCTCTATAACTGGGCTATCTACACGAGAGGTAGACATATAATAGAGCTAAAATCACCCTAAAAACTAGGCTAATTAACATTGAATTGACAAAATAATATAAACGGGATTTAGAGCCTCTATAACTGGGCTATCTACACGAGAGGTAGACATATAATAGAGCTAAAATCACCCTAAAAACTAGGCTAATTAACATTGAATTGACAAAATAATATTTTCTCAAAAACTATTTTCTGAGATTGGACACTAAAGTGCATTGGTCTTGTATGGTGGAGACACAAAACAGGATTTAGAGCCTCTATAACTGGGCTATCTACACGAGAGGTAGACATGTAATAGAGCTAAAATCACCCTAAAAACTAGGCTAATTAACATTGAATTGACAAAATAATATTTTCTCAAAAACTATTTTCTGAGATTGGACACTAAAGTGAATTGGTCTTGTATGGTGGAGACACAAAACGGGATTTAGAGCCTCTATAACTGGGCTATCTACACGAGAGGTAGACATGTAATAGAGCTAAAATCACCCTAAAAACTAAGATAATTAACATTGAATTGACAAAATAATATTTTCTCAAAAACTATTTTCTGAGATTGGACACTAAAGTGAATTGGTCTTGTATGGTGGAGACACAAAACGGGATTTAGAGCCTCTATAACTGGGCTATCTACACGAGAGGTAGACATATAATAGAGCTAAAATCACCCTAAAAACTAAGATAATTAACATTGAATTGACAAAATAATAATTTCTCAAAAACTATTTTCTGAGATTGGACACTAAAGTGAATTGGTCTTGTATGGTGGAGACATAAAACGGGATTTAGAGCCTCTATAACTGGGCTATCTACACGAGAGGTAGACATATAATAGATCTAAAATCACCCTAAAAACTAAGATAATTAACATTGAATTGACAAAATAATAATTTCTCAAAAACTATTTTCTGAGATTGGACACTAAAGTGAATTGGTCTTGTATGGTGGAGACATAAAACGGGATTTAGAGCCTCTATAACTGGGCTATCTACACGAGAGGTAGACATATAATAGAGCTAAAATCACCCTAAAAACTAAGATAATTAACATTGAATTGACAAAATAATAATTTCTCAAAAACTATTTTCTGAGATTGGACACTAAAGTGAATTGGTCTTGTATGGTGGAGACACAAAACGGGATTTAGAGCCTCTATAACTGGGCTATCTACACGAGAGGTAGACATATAATAGAGCTAAAATCACCCTAAAAACTAAGATAATTAACATTGAATTGACAAAATAATAATTTCTCAAAAACTATTTTCTGAGATTGGACACTAAAGTGAATTGGTCTTGTATGGTGGAGACACAAAACGGGATTTAGAGCCTCTATAACTGGGCTATCTACACGAGAGGTAGACATATAATAGAGCTAAAATCACCCTAAAAACTAAGATAATTAACATTGAATTGACAAAATAATATAAATGGGATTTAGAGCCTCTATAACTGGGCTATCTACACGAGAGGTAGACATATAATAGAGCTAAAATCACCCTAAAAACTAAGATAATTAACATTGAATTGACAAAATAAAAATTTCTCAAAAACTATTTTCTGAGATTGGACACTAAAGTGAATTGGTCTTGTATGGTGGAGACATAAAATGGGATTTAGAGCCTCTATAACTGGGCTATCTACACGAGAGGTAGACATATAATAGAGCTAAAATCACCCTAAAAACTAAGATAATTAACATTGAATTGACAAAATAATAATTTCTCAAAAACTATTTTCTGAGATTGGACACTAAAGTGAATTGGTCTTGTATGGTGGAGACATAAAATGGGATTTAGAGCCTCAATAACTGGGCTATCTACACGAGAGGTAGACATATAATAGAGCTAAAATCACCCTAAAAACTAAGATAATTAACATTGAATTGACAAAATAATAATTTCTCAAAAACTATTTTCTGAGATTGGACACTAAAGTGAATTGGTCTTGTATGGTGGAGACATAAAATGGGATTTAGAGCCTCTATAACTGGGCTATCTACACGAGAGGTAGACATATAATAGAGCTAAAATCACCCTAAAAACTAAGATAATTAACATTGAATTGACAAAATAATAATTTCTCAAAAACTATTTTCTGAGATTGGACACTAAAGTGAATTGGTCTTGTATGGTGGAGACATAAAATGGGATTTAGAGCCTCTATAACTGGGCTATCTACACGAGAGGTAGACATATAATAGAGCTAAAATCACCCTAAAAACTAAGATAATTAACATTGACTTGACAAAATAATAATTTCTCAAAAACTATTATCTGAGATTGGACACTAAAGTGAATTGGTCTTGTATGGTGGAGACATAAAATGGGATTTAGAGCCTCTATAACTGGGCTATCTACACGAGAGGTAGACATATAATAGAGCTAAAATCACCCTAAAAACTAAGATAATTAACATTGAATTGACAAAATAATATTTTCTCAAAAACTATTTTCTGAGATTGGACACTAAAGTGAATTGGTCTTGTATGGTGGAGACACAAAACGGGATTTAGAGCCTCTATAACTGGGCTATCTACACGAGAGGTAGACATATAATAGAGCTAAAATCACCCTAAAAACTAGGCTAATTAACATTGAATTGACAAAATAATATTTTCTCAAAAACTATTTTCTGAGATTGGACACTAAAGTGAATTGGTCTTGTATGGTGGAGCCACAAAACGGGATTTAGAGCCTCTATAACTGGGCTATCTACACGAGAGGTAGACATGTAATAGAGCTAAAATCACCCTAAAAACTAGGCTAATTAACATTGAATTGACAAAATAATATTTTCTCAAAAACTATTTTCTGAGATTGGACACTAAAGTGAATTGGTCTTGTATGGTGGAGACACAAAACGGGATTTAGAGCCTCTATAACTGGGCTATCTACACGAGAGGTAGACATATAATAGAGCCTAAAATCACCCTAAAAACTAAGATAATTAACATTGAATTGACAAAATAATATAAATGGGATTTAGAGCCTCTATAACTGGGCTATCTACACGAGAGGTAGACATATAATAGAGCTAAAATCACCCTAAAAACTAAGATAATTAACATTGAATTGACAAAATAATAATTTCTCAAAAACAATTTTCTGAGATTGGACACTAAAGTGAATTGGTCTTGTATGGTGGAGACATAAAATGGGATTTAGAGCCTCTATAACTGGGCTATCTACACGAGAGGTAGCCATATAATAGAGCTAAAATCACCCTAAAAACTAAGATAATTAACATTGAATTGACAAAATAATAATTTCTCAAAAACTATTTTCTGAGATTGGACACTAAAGTGAATTGGTCTTGTATGGTGGAGACATAAAATGGGATATAGAGCCTCTATAACTGGGCTATCTACACGATAGGTAGACATATAATAGAGCTAAAATCACCCTAAAAACTAAGATAATTAACATTGAATTGACAAAATAATAATTTCTCAAAAACTATTTTCTGAGATTGGACACTAAAGTGAATTGGTCTTGTATGGTAGAGACATAAAATGGGATTTAGAGCCTCTATAACTGGGCTATCTACACGAGAGGTAGACATATAATAGAGCTAAAATCACCCTAAAAACTAAGATAATTAACATTGAATTGACAAAATAATAATTTCTCAAAAAACTATTTTCTGAGATTGGACACTAAAGTGAATTGGTCTTGTATGGTGGAGACATAAAATGGGATTTAGAGCCTCTATAACTGGGCTATCTACACGAGAGGTAGACATATAATAGAGCTAAAATCACCCTAAAAACTAAGATAATTAACATTGACTTGACAAAATAATAATTTCTCAAAAACTATTTTCTGAGATTGGACACTAAAGTGAATTGGTCTTGTATGGTGGAGACATAAAATGGGATTTAGAGCCTCTATAACTGGGCTATCTACACGAGAGGTAGACATATAATAGAGCTAAAATCACCCTAAAAACTAAGATAATTAACATTGAATTGACAAAATAATAATTTCTCAAAAACTATTTTCTGAGATTGGACACTAAAGTTAATTGGTCTTGTATGGTGGAGGCACAAAACGGGATTTAGAGCCTCTATAACTGGGATATCTACACGAGAGGTAGACATATAATAGAGCTAAAATCACCCTAAAAACTAAGATAATTAACATTGAATTGACAAAATAATAATTTCTCAAAAACTATTTTCTGAGATTGGACACTAAAGTGAATTGGTCTTGTATGGTGGAGACACAAAACGGGATTTAGAGCCTCTATAACTGGGCTATCTACACGAGAGGTAGACATATAATAGAGCTAAAATCACCCTAAAAACTAGGCTAATTAACATTGAATTGACAAAATAATATAAACGGGATTTAGAGCCTCTATAACTGGGCTATCTACACAAGAGGTAGACATATAATAGAGCTAAAATCACCCTAAAAACTAAGATAATTAACATTGAATTGACAAAATAATAATTTCTCAAAAACTATTTTCTGAGATTGGACACTAAAGTGAATTGGTCTTGTATGGTGGAGACATAAAACGGGATTTAGAGCCTCTATAACTGGGCTATCTACACGAGAGGTAGACATATAATAGATCTAAAATCACCCTAAAAACTAAGATAATTAACATTGAATTGACAAAATAATAATTTCTCAAAAACTATTTTCTGAGATTGGACACTAAAGTGAATTGGTCTTGTATGGTGGAGACACAAAACGGGATTTAGAGCCTCTATAACTGGGCTATCTACACGAGAGGTAGACATGTAATAGAGCTAAAATCACCCTAAAAACTAAGATAATTAACATTGAATTGACAAAATAATATTTTCTCAAAAACTATTTTCTGAGATTGGACACTAAAGTGAATTGGTCTTGTATGGTGGAGACACAAAACGGGATTTATAGCCTCTATAACTGGGCTATCTACACGAGAGGTAGACATGTAATAGAGCTAAAATCACCCTAAAAACTAAGATAATTAACATTGAATTGACAAAATAATATTTTCTCAAAAACTATTTTCTGAGATTGGACACTAAAGTGAATTGGTCTTGTATGGTGGAGACACAAAACGGGATTTAGAGCCTCTATAACTGGGCTATCTACACGAGAGGTAGACATGTAATAGAGCTAAAATCACCCTAAAAACTAAGATAATTAACATTGAATTGACAAAATAATATTTTCTCAAAAACTATTTTCTGAGATTGGACACTAAAGTGAATTGGTCTTGTATGGTGGAGACATACAACGGGATTTAGAGCCTCTATAACTGGGCTATCTACACGAGAGGTAGACATGTAATAGAGCTAAAATCACCCTAAAAACTAAGATAATTAACATTGAATTGACAAAATAATATTTTCTCAAAAACTATTTTCTGAGATTGGACACTAAAGTGAATTGGTCTTGTATGGTGGAGACACAAAACGGGATTTAGAGCCTCTATAACTGGGCTATCTACACGAGAGGTAGACATGTAATACAGCTAAAATCACCCTAAAAACTAGGCTAATTAACATTGAATTGACAAAATAATATTTTCTCAAAAACTATTTTCTGAGATTGGACACTAAAGTGAATTGGTCTTGTATGGTGGAGACACAAAACGGGATTTAGAGCCTCTATAACTGGGCTATCTACACGAGAGGTAGACATATAATAGAGCTAAAATCACCCTAAAAACTAGGCTAATTAACATTGAATTGACAAAATAATATAAACGGGATTTAGAGCCTCTATAACTGGGCTATCTACACGAGAGGTAGACATATAATAGAGCTAAAATCACCCTAAAAACTAGGCTAATTAACATTGAATTGACAAAATAATATTTTCTCAAAAACTATTTTCTGAGATTGGACACTAAAGTGAATTGGTCTTGTATGGTGGAGACACAAAACAGGATTTAGAGCCTCTATAACTGGGCTATCTACACGAGAGGTAGACATGTAATAGAGCTAAAATCACCCTAAAAACTAGGCTAATTAACATTGAATTGACAAAATAATATTTTCTCAAAAACTATTTTCTGAGATTGGACACTAAAGTGAATTGGTCTTGTATGGTGGAGACACAAAACGGGATTTAGAGCCTCTATAACTGGGCTATCTACACGAGAGGTAGACATGTAATAGAGCTAAAATCACCCTAAAAACTAAGATAATTAACATTGAATTGACAAAATAATATTTTCTCAAAAACTATTTTCTGAGATTGGACACTAAAGTGAATTGGTCTTGTATGGTGGAGACACAAAACGGGATTTAGAGCCTCTATAACTGGGCTATCTACACGAGAGGTAGACATATAATAGAGCTAAAATCACCCTAAAAACTAAGATAATTAACATTGAATTGACAAAATAATAATTTCTCAAAAACTATTTTCTGAGATTGGACACTAAAGTGAATTGGTCTTGTATGGTGGAGACATAAAACGGGATTTAGAGCCTCTATAACTGGGCTATCTACACGAGAGGTAGACATATAATAGATCTAAAATCACCCTAAAAACTAAGATAATTAACATTGAATTGACAAAATAATAATTTCTCAAAAACTATTTTCTGAGATTGGACACTAAAGTGAATTGGTCTTGTATGGTGGAGACATACAACGGGATTTAGAGCCTCTATAACTGGGCTATCTACACGAGAGGTAGACATATAATAGAGCTAAAATCACCCTAAAAACTAAGATAATTAACATTGAATTGACAAAATAATAATTTCTCAAAAACTATTTTCTGAGATTGGACACTAAAGTGAATTGGTCTTGTATGGTGGAGACACAAAACGGGATTTAGAGCCTCTATAACTGGGCTATCTACACGAGAGGTAGACATATAATAGAGCTAAAATCACCCTAAAAACTAAGATAATTAACATTGAATTGACAAAATAATAATTTCTCAAAAACTATTTTCTGAGATTGGACACTAAAGTGAATTGGTCTTGTATGGTGGAGACACAAAACGGGATTTAGAGCCTCTATAACTGGGCTATCTACACGAGAGGTAGACATATAATAGAGCTAAAATCACCCTAAAAACTAAGATAATTAACATTGAATTGACAAAATAATATAAATGGGATTTAGAGCCTCTATAACTGGGCTATCTACACGAGAGGTAGACATATAATAGAGCTAAAATCACCCTAAAAACTAAGATAATTAACATTGAATTGACAAAATAAAAATTTCTCAAAAACTATTTTCTGAGATTGGACACTAAAGTGAATTGGTCTTGTATGGTGGAGACATAAAATGGGATTTAGAGCCTCTATAACTGGGCTATCTACACGAGAGGTAGACATATAATAGAGCTAAAATCACCCTAAAAACTAAGATAATTAACATTGAATTGACAAAATAATAATTTCTCAAAAACTATTTTCTGAGATTGGACACTAAAGTGAATTGGTCTTGTATGGTGGAGACATAAAATGGGATTTAGAGCCTCTATAACTGGGCTATCTACACGAGAGGTAGACATATAATAGAGCTAAAATCACCCTAAAAACTAAGATAATTAACATTGAATTGACAAAATAATAATTTCTCAAAAACTATTTTCTGAGATTGGACACTAAAGTGAATTGGTCTTGTATGGTGGAGACATAAAATGGGATTTAGAGCCTCTATAACTGGGCTATCTACACGAGAGGTAGACATATAATAGAGCTAAAATCACCCTAAAAACTAAGATAATTAACATTGAATTGACAAAATAATAATTTCTCAAAAACTATTTTCTGAGATTGGACACTAAAGTGAATTGGTCTTGTATGGTGGAGACATAAAATGGGATTTAGAGCCTCTATAACTGGGCTATCTACACGAGAGGTAGACATATAATAGAGCTAAAATCACCCTAAAAACTAAGATAATTAACATTGACTTGACAAAATAATAATTTCTCAAAAACTATTTTCTGAGATTGGACACTAAAGTGAATTGGTCTTGTATGGTGGAGACATAAAATGGGATTTAGAGCCTCTATAACTGGGCTATCTACACGAGAGGTAGACATATAATAGAGCTAAAATCACCCTAAAAACTAAGATAATTAACATTGAATTGACAAAATAATATTTTCTCAAAAACTATTTTCTGAGATTGGACACTAAAGTGAATTGGTCTTGTATGGTGGAGACACAAAACGGGATTTAGAGCCTCTATAACTGGGCTATCTACACGAGAGGTAGACATATAATAGAGCTAAAATCACCCTAAAAACTAGGCTAATTAACATTGAATTGACAAAATAATATTTTCTCAAAAACTATTTTCTGATATTGGACACTAAAGTGAATTGGTCTTGTATGGTGGAGACACAAAACGGGATTTAGAGCCTCTATAACTGGGCTATCTACACGAGAGGTAGACATGTAATAGAGCTAAAATCACCCTAAAAACTAGGCTAATTAACATTGAATTGACAAAATAATATTTTCTCAAAAACTATTTTCTGAGATTGGACACTAAAGTGAATTGGTCTTGTATGGTGGAGACACAAAACGGGATTTAGAGCCTCTATAACTGGGCTATCTACACGAGAGGTAGACATATAATAGAGCTAAAATCACCCTAAAAACTAAGATAATTAACATTGAATTGACAAAATAATATAAATGGGATTTAGAGCCTCTATAACTGGGCTATCTACACGAGAGGTAGACATATAATAGAGCTAAAATCACCCTAAAAACTAAGATAATTAACATTGAATTGACAAAATAATAATTTCTCAAAAACAATTTTCTGAGATTGGACACTAAAGTGAATTGGTCTTGTATGGTGGAGACATAAAATGGGATTTAGAGCCTCTATAACTGGGCTATCTACACGAGAGGTAGACATATAATAGAGCTAAAATCACCCTAAAAACTAAGATAATTAACATTGAATTGACAAAATAATAATTTCTCAAAAACTATTTTCTGAGATTGGACACTAAAGTGAATTGGTCTTGTATGGTGGAGACATAAAATGGGATATAGAGCCTCTATAACTGGGCTATCTACACGATAGGTAGACATATAATAGAGCTAAAATCACCCTAAAAACTAAGATAATTAACATTGAATTGACAAAATAATAATTTCTCAAAAACTATTTTCTGAGATTGGACACTAAAGTGAATTGGTCTTGTATGGTAGAGACATAAAATGGGATTTAGAGCCTCTATAACTGGGCTATCTACACGAGAGGTAGACATATAATAGAGCTAAAATCACCCTAAAAACTAAGATAATTAACATTGAATTGACAAAATAATAATTTCTCAAAAACTATTTTCTGAGATTGGACACTAAAGTGAATTGGTCTTGTATGGTGGAGACATAAAATGGGATTTAGAGCCTCTATAACTGGGCTATCTACACGAGAGGTAGACATATAATAGAGCTAAAATCACCCTAAAAACTAAGATAATTAACATTGACTTGACAAAATAATAATTTCTCAAAAACTATTTTCTGAGATTGGACACTAAAGTGAATTGGTCTTGTATGGTGGAGACATAAAATGGGATTTAGAGCCTCTATAACTGGGCTATCTACACGAGAGGTAGACATATAATAGAGCTAAAATCACCCTAAAAACTAAGATAATTAACATTGAATTGACAAAATAATAATTTCTCAAAAACTATTTTCTGAGATTGGACACTAAAGTTAATTGGTCTTGTATGGTGGAGGCACAAAACGGGATTTAGAGCCTCTATAACTGGGATATCTACACGAGAGGTAGACATATAATAGAGCTAAAATCACCCTAAAAACTAAGATAATTAACATTGAATTGACAAAATAATAATTTCTCAAAAACTATTTTCTGAGATTGGACACTAAAGTGAATTGGTCTTGTATGGTGGAGACACAAAACGGGATTTAGAGCCTCTATAACTGGGCTATCTACACGAGAGGTAGACATATAATAGAGCTAAAATCACCCTAAAAACTAGGCTAATTAACATTGAATTGACAAAATAATATAAACGGGATTTAGAGCCTCTATAACTGGGCTATCTACACAAGAGGTAGACATATAATAGAGCTAAAATCACCCTAAAAACTAGGCTAATTAACATTGAATTGACAAAATAATATTTTCTCAAAAACTGTTTTCTGAGATTGGACACTAAAGTAAATTGGTCTTGTATGGTGGAGACACAAAACGGGATTTAGAGCCTCTATAACTGGGCTATCTACACGAGAGGTAGACATATAATAGAGCTAAAATCACCCTAAAAACTAGGCTAATTAACATTGAATTGACAAAATAATAATTTCTCAAAAACTATTTTCTGAGATTGGACACTAAAGTGAATTGGTCTTGTATGGTGGAGACACAAAACGGGATTTAGAGCCTCTATAACTGGGCTATCTACACGAGAGGTAGACATATAATAGAGCTAAAATCACCCTAAAAACTAAGATAATTAACATTGAATTGACAAAATAATAATTTCTCAAAAACTATTTTCTGAGATTGGACACTAAAGTGAATTGGTCTTGTATGGTGGAGACACAAAACGGGATTTAGAGCCTCTATAACTGGGCTATCTACACGAGAGGTAGACATGTAATAGAGCTAAAATCACCCTAAAAACTAGGCTAATTAACATTGAATTGACAAAATAATATTTTCTCAAAAACTATTTTCTGAGATTGGACACTAAAGTGAATTGGTCTTGTATGGTGGAGACACAAAACGGGATTTAGAGCCTCTATAACTGGGCTATCTACACGAGAGGTAGACATGTAATAGAGCTAAAATCACCCTAAAAACTAAGATAATTAACATTGAATTGACAAAATAATATTTTCTCAAAAACTATTTTCTGAGATTGGACACTAAAGTGAATTGGTCTTGTATGGTGGAGACACAAAACGGGATTTATAGCCTCTATAACTGGGCTATCTACACGAGAGGTAGACATGTAATAGAGCTAAAATCACCCTAAAAACTAAGATAATTAACATTGAATTGACAAAATAATATTTTCTCAAAAACTATTTTCTGAGATTGGACACTACAGTGAATTGGTCTTGTATGGTGGAGACACAAAACGGGATTTAGAGCCTCTATAACTGGGCTATCTACACGAGAGGTAGACATGTAATAGAGCTAAAATCACCCTAAAAACTAAGATAATTAACATTGAATTGACAAAATAATATTTTCTCAAAAACTATTTTCTGAGATTGGACACTAAAGTGAATTGGTCTTGTATGGTGGAGACATAAAACGGGATTTAGAGCCTCTATAACTGGGCTATCTACACGAGAGGTAGACATGTAATAGAGCTAAAATAACCCTAAAAACTAAGATAATTAACATTGAATTGACAAAATAATATTTTCTCAAAAACTATTTTCTGAGATTGGACACTAAAGTGAATTGGTCTTGTTTGGTGGAGACACAAAACGGGATTTAGAGCCTCTATAACTGGGCTATCTACACGAGAGGTAGACATGTAATAGAGCTAAAATCACCCTAAAAACTAGGCTAATTAACATTGAATTGACAAAATAATATTTTCTCAAAAACTATTTTCTGAGATTGGACACTAAAGTGAATTGGTCTTGTATGGTGGAGACACAAAACGGGATTTAGAGCCTCAATAACTGGGCTATCTACACGAGAGGTAGACATATAATAGAGCTAAAATCACCCTAAAAACTAGGCTAATTAACATTGAATTGACAAAATAATATAAACGGGATTTAGAGCCTCTATAACTGGGCTATCTACACGAGAGGTAGACATATAATAGAGCTAAAATCACCCTAAAAACTAGGCTAATTAACATTGAATTGACAAAATAATATTTTCTCAAAAACTATTTTCTGAGATTGGACACTAAAGTGAATTGGTCTTGTATGGTGGAGACACAAAACGGGATTTAGAGCCTCTATAACTGGGCTATCTACACGAGAGGTAGACATGTAATAGAGCTAAAATCACCCTAAAAACTAGGCTAATTAACATTGAATTGACAAAATAATATTTTCTCAAAAACTATTTTCTGAGATTGGACACTAAAGTGAATTGGTCTTGTATGGTGGAGACACAAAACGGGATTTAGAGCCTCTATAACTGGGCTATCTACACGAGAGGTAGACATGTAATAGAGCTAAAATCACCCTAAAAACTAAGATAATTAACATTGAATTGACAAAATAATATTTTCTCAAAAACTATTTTCTGAGATTGGACACTAAAGTGAATTGGTCTTGTATGGTGGAGACACAAAACGGGATTTAGAGCCTCTATAACTGGGCTATCTACACGAGAGGTAGACATATAATAGAGCTAAAATCACCCTAAAAACTAAGATAATTAACATTGAATTGACAAAATAATAATTTCTCAAAAACTATTTTCTGAGATTGGACACTAAAGTGAATTGGTCTTGTATGGTGGAGACATAAAACGGGATTTAGAGCCTCTATAACTGGGCTATCTACACGAGAGGTAGACATATAATAGAGCTAAAATCACCCTAAAAACTAAGATAATTAACATTGAATTGACAAAATAATAATTTCTCAAAAACTATTTTCTGAGATTGGACACTAAAGTTAATTGGTCTTGTATGGTGGAGACATAAAACGGGATTTAGAGCCTCTATAACTGGGCTATCTACACGAGAGGTAGACATATAATAGAGCTAAAATCACCCTAAAAACTAAGATAATTAACATTGAATTGACAAAATAATAATTTCTCAAAAACTATTTTCTGAGATTGGACACTAAAGTGAATTGGTCTTGTATGGTGGAGACATAAAACGGGATTTAGAGCCTCTATAACTGGGCTATCTACACGAGAGGTAGACATATAATAGAGCTAAAATCACCCTAAAAACTAAGATAATTAACATTGAATTGACAAAATAATAATTTCTCAAAAACTATTTTCTGAGATTGGACACTAAAGTGAATTGGTCTTGTATGGTGGAGACATAAAACGGGATTTAGAGCCTCTATAACTGGGCTATCTACACGAGAGGTAGACATATAATAGAGCTAAAATCACCCTAAAAACTAAGATAATTAACATTGAATTGACAAAATAATAATTTCTCAAAAACTATTTTCTGAGATTGGACACTAAAGTGAATTGGTCTTGTATGGTGGAGACATAAAACGGGATTTAGAGCCTCTATAACTGGGCTATCTACACGAGAGGTAGACATATAATAGAGCTAAAATCACCCTAAAAACTAAGATAATTAACATTAAATTGACAAAATAATATTTTCTCAAAAACTATTTTCTGAGATTGGACAATAAAGTGAATTGGTCTTGTATGGTGGAGACATAAAACGGGATTTAGAGCCTCTATAACTGGGCTATCTACACGAGAGGTAGACATATAATAGAGCTAAAATCACCCTAAAAACTAGGCTAATTAACATTGAATTGACAAAATAATAATTTCTCAAAAACTATTTTCTGAGATTGGACACTAAAGTGAATTGGTCTTGTATGGTGGAGACATAAAACGGGATTTAGAGCCTCTATAACTGGGCTATCTACACGAGAGGTAGACATATAATAGAGCTAAAATCACCCTAAAAACTAAGATAATTAACATTGAATTGACAAAATAATAATGTCTCAAAAACTATTTTCTGAGAATGGACACTAAAGTGAATTGGTCTTGTATGGTGGAGACATAAAACGGGATTTAGAGCCTCTATAACTGGGCTATCTACACGAGAGGTAGACATATAATAGAGCTAAAATCACCCTAAAAACTAAGATAATTAACATTGAATTGACAAAATAATAATTTCTCAAAAACTATTTTCTGAGATTGGACACTAAAGTGAATTGGTCTTGTATGGTGGAGACATAAAACGGGATTTAGAGCCTCTATAACTGGGCTATCTACACGAGAGGTAGACATATAATAGAGCTAAAATCACCCTAAAAACTAAGATAATTAACATTGAATTGACAAAATAATAATTTCTCAAAAACTATTTTCTGAGATTGGACACTAAAGTGAATTGGTCTTGTATGGTGGAGACATAAAACGGGATTTAGAGCCTCTATAACTGGGCTATCTACACGAGAGGTAGACATATAATAGAGCTAAAATCACCCTAAAAACTAAGATAATTAACATTGAATTGACAAAAAAATAATTTCTCAAAAACTATTTTCTGAGATTGGACACTAAAGTGAATTGGTCTTGTATGGTGGAGACATAAAACGGGATTTAGAGCCTCTATAACTGGGCTATCTACACGAGAGGTAGACATATAATAGAGCTAAAATCACCCTAAAAACTAAGATAATTAACATTGAATTGACAAAATAATATTTTCTCAAAAACTATTTTCTGAGATTGGACACTAAAGTGAATTGGTCTTGTATGGTGGAGACATAAAACGGGATTTAGAGCCTCTATAACTGGGCTATCTACACGAGAGGTAGACATATAATAGAGCTAAAATCACCCTAAAAACTAAGATAATTAACATTGAATTGACAAAATAATAATTTCTCAAAAACTATTTTCTGAGATTGGACACTAAAGTAAATTGGTCTTGTATGGTGGAGACATAAAACGGGATTTAGAGCCTCTATAACTGGGCTATCTACACGAGAGGTAGACATATAATAGAGCTAAAATCACCCTAAAAAACTAAGATAATTAACATTGAATTGACAAAATAATAATTTCTCAAAACTATTTTCTGAGATTGGACACTAAAGTGAATTGGTCTTGTATGGTGGAGACATAAAACGGGATTTAGAGCCTCTATAACTGGGCTATCTACACGAGAGGTAGACATATAATAGAGCTAAAATCACCCTAAAAACTAAGATATACCATTGAATTGGACAAAATTATTGTCAGGGAATTCACAAAAAAACTATTTTCTGAGATTGGACACTAAAGTGAATTGGTCTTGTATGGTGGAGACATAAAACGGGATTTAGAGCCTCTATAACTGGGCTATCTACACGAGAGGTAGACATATAATAGAGCTAAAATCACCCTAAAAACTAAGATAATTAACATTGAATTGACAAAATAATATTTTCTCAAAAACTATTTTCTGAGATTGGACACTAAAGTGAATTGGTCTTGTATGGTGGAGACATAACACGGGATTTAGAGCCTCTATAACTGGGCTATCTACACGAGAGGTAGACATATAATAGAGCTAAAATCACCCTAAAAACTAAGATAATTAACATTGAATTGACAAAATAATATTTTCTCAAAAACTATTTTCTGAGATTGGACACTAAAGTGAATTGGACTTGTATGGTGGAGACATAAAACGGGATTTAGAGCCTCTATAACTGGGCTATCTACACGAGAGGTAGACATATAATAGAGCTAAAATCACCCTGAAAACTAAGATAATTAACATTGAATTGACAAAATAATATTTTCTCAAAAACTATTTTCTGAGATTGGACACTAAAGTGAATTGGTCTTGTATGGTGGAGACATAAAACGGGATTTAGAGCCTCTATAACTGGGCTATCTACACGAGAGGTAGACATATAATAGAGCTAAAATCACCCTAAAAACTAAGATAATTAACATTGAATTGACAAAATAATATAAACGGGATTTAGAGCCTCTATAACTGGGCTATCTACACGAGAGGTAGACATATAATAGAGCTAAAATCACCCTAAAAACTTAGATAATTAACATTCTATCTATCTATCTATCTATATGCTCAGGCCCAATCCCCATTTTGGGGGTAGCCGACTCAAGACAGAGCAAGAACAGGGAAAACACAAAAACATCATAAAACAAAAAAATAAACACAGATAAAAAACACAAACTCTCACACATCCAGGTCACCCAGGAGAAGACCCAGAGACCAGGGTTACCAAGGTCGCTCCAGCACTCCCCCGGCCCCTGACCACCCAGAGAGGTTCCGATCTCGGCAGGCAGACATGCAGCGGAGCCAAAGCCACAAGCCCTCCCACCACACTTCCAGGCACACCCTTCATATTAATCGTCTCCCCGGGCCAGGCGCCTGATAGACTATTATCTAGTCCAACTTGCGCCCGACCCCTTACTCCAAATGACCACGTGTTCACTCAACTATTCACAAGCATTCTCCATTCACTCTTGTCCACCACCACTTCCCCTGCCTGATCTATATTCATTCCTCTATCATCCAAAGCCTTTCTTACACAGTCTCTCCATCTCAATGGGGGTCTTCCTGCCCTTCTATCTCCCCTTGTATCTGACTCACATATTCTCTTTGTAAGCCTTTCATCTCCCATTCGTTCAACATGACCATACCAGCTCAGCACCCTTCTGTCCACTCTGGCTGACAAATGTTCCTGCTGCCCCACTCTCCTACGTATCTCTTCATTCCTCAATCTGTCTCTACGAGTAACTCCACACATACTCCTCAAGCAGCTCATCTCCATCACATCCAGCCCTCTTTTCTCCATTTTCTTCAGAGCCCATGTCTCAGCCCCATACATCACTGTTGGCACAACAATTCCTTGATACAGTGCACTTTTTACTTTCACTCCGAGATTTCTCGTCTTCCACATACTTCCCATTGCTCCGAAAACCTTCCTTCCTTCACACACTCTCTGTTTTACCTCCACTTCCATACCTCCACTCCTGCTTATTGTTCCTCCTAGATATTTAAAACACTCTACTTGTTCCAATATTTCCCCATCCAGCCTCACATCTAGATTCACCCTATGCTCTCCCCTATTACACACCATTACTTTACTTTTATTGACGTTCACCTTCAGTTTCCTCCTTCCACAAACCACACCAAACTCTTTGACTACCTGCTGCAGTTTCTCATCAGAATCCGCCACCAATGCTGTGTCATCAGCGAACAGCAACTGATTCAACTCCCAATCTCTACCATTCTTTCCTACTAAACCCAATCCTCTTCCCATAGTTCTCCTTTTCACCTCCCTCACCACACCATCCATAAACATATTAAACAGCCATGGTGACATTACACAACCCTGTCGCAAACCTACCTTTACCTCAAACCATTCACTCAACTCACCATTTCCTACTCTCACACATGCTCTGCTCCCTTCATAAAAACTCTTAACTGCTTCTAACAAATTTCCTCCTATTTCATAAATCCTTAACACCTTCCACATTGCTTCACGGTCCACACGATCATACGCTTTTTCCAAGTCCATAAAAGCCCAAAATATCTCCTTATGCTTCTCTAAATACTTCTCGCATAACTGTCTTACTGCAAACATCTGATCCACGCACCCTCTTCCCCTCCTAAAACCGCACTGTTCTTCTCCTATTGCAACTTCCGTACACTTTATTATCCTCTCTATCAATACCCTGCCATACAGCTTTCCAACCACTGACAATAAACTAATACCTCTATAACTTGAACACTCCTGCCGATCTCCCTTCCCCTTGTACAACGGCACAATACATGCACTCTTCCAGTCTATTGGTACCATTGACACAGCAAAGCACACATTGAAAAGTCTCACCAACCAATCTATTATCACATCTCCACCCTTCTTTATACACTCCACAGCAATACCATCCAAACCTTCTGCTTTTCCCGCTCTCATTTGTTTCACTGCTTCTTTCACCTCATTTCCCTCAATCCTTTCATTCATTCCCTGCCACCTGGGTGGCCTGGGTAACCTATCTCCATCCACCTCTGCTTCAATCACTGCTTCTCTTCCATCTCTTGTATTTAACAAAGATTCAAAATACTCGGCATATCTTTTCCTCACTTCAACTGGTTCCACTAGTAATTCTCCATTTTCATCTTTCACTGACTCTTCCCTCTTTTGTCCTCCTTTCCTTACTTTATTTACCTCCTTCCAGAACATCTTCTTTCGTTCTTCAAAATTCTCACTCAGCCTTTGGCCCCACCTTTCGTTTGCATCTTTTTTCGCTTCTCTAATTTTCCGTTTTGCCTCTCTCCTTTTCTCCTTGTACCTCTCCCATACCTCAACACTACCATCCTGTAAAACCCTCTCAAAACACTGTCTCTTCTCCTCAACTGCCTTTCTCACCGTATCATTCCACCACTCGCTTCCCTTCCTGATACCTCTGCCTCCTACTTTCCTTTTGCCGCATACTACCTCTGCACTTGCTTTCACTCCTTCCTTAAACTGTTGCCATTCAATCTCTACTTCTCTCTCTTCCATCTCTCTCACTTCCATCCACTTTTCATTTAGTCTTTCCTTGTACTCCCTCTCTTTTTCACTCTTCTCTAACTCACTAACTTTTATTACCTCTCTTACTTCACGTTTGTCTCTTATTCTCCTGTAACTCTTAACTCTTAGCTTTCCCTCCACCAGGTAATGATCTGACATACCCTCCGCCTCACCTCTCATCACATTCACATCCAGCAGTCTACACAATCTTTCCCTTGTCACCAGCACATAATCCATCAATGCCCTCTCTACAGTCTCTCCCCTCACAAGTCTATGCCAGGTGTACTTGTGTATACGCCTTTTTTTGAAGAACGTATTACCTACACTCAATCTACACTCTTCACATACATTTTTCAGTCTTTCTCCACTCTCGTTTACACCATCCACACCAAAACTACCGATGACTCCCTCAACAGGCTCATTTCCTACCCTAGCATTTAGGTCCCCTAAAACTATAACATTTTCATTTTCATCAAACCCTTGCAGACAATCTCTCAAATCCTCCCAGAAACCCTCTACCTCGTCTAACTCTCTTTCACTTCCTGGTCCATACGCACTTACAAAAACCCACCTTTCACCCTTAAACCGCATTCTCACCCACATTAGTCTTGATGACACCTCTTTCCACTCTTTTATAAACTCTCTCAACTCCTCCTTCACAATAATAGCCACTCCTTCTTTCCCCCTGACTCCCTCGTCTACTCCAGACTTTCTACCGATCACGTTTCCAAAATCCACTTCTCCCTCTCCTTTCATCTTTGTTTCATTCAGTGCAAGGACATCATACATCCTTCTTTCAATAATAACCTTCCAATATCCTCTCGCTTCTCACTCGCACCACATCCACGCACATTCAAAGCTCCTACTCTCAGGGTCCGGGACCACGAACGCGTTCCCTCGCCCCTATCTCTGTCTCGTTTTTTTGGTAGATTAATTTAAGGGGAGAAGGATACCAGGCCCCCCGCCCCCGATCCCCTTTAGCCGACTTCTACGTCTCACCGGAGAAAAGCGGTGGTGGAAATTTCTCACCCCTCCACCACAGAGGAGGCTTAATTAACATTGAATTGACAAAATAATATTTTCTCAAAAACTATTTTCTGAGATTGGACACTAAAGTGAATTGGTCTTGTATGGTGGAGACATAAAACGGGATTTAGAGCCTCTATAACTGGGCTATCTACACGAGAGGTAGACATATAATAGAGCTAAAATCAACCTAAAAACTAAGATAATTAACATTGAATTGACAAAATAATATTTTCTCAAAAACTATTTTCTGAGATTGGACACTAAAGTGAATTGGTCTTGTATGGTGGAGACATAAAACGGGATTTAGAGCCTCTATAACTGGGCTATCTACACGAGAGGTAGACATATAATAGAGCTAAAATCACCCTAAAAACTAAGATAATTAACATTGAATTGACAAAATAATATAAACGGGATTTAGAGCCTCTATAACTGGGCTATCTACACGAGAGGTAGACATATTATAGAGCTAAAATCACCCTAAAAACTAGGCTAATTAACATTGAATTGACAAAATAATATTTTCTCAAAAACTATTTTCTGAGATTGGACACTAAAGTGAATTGGTCTTGTATGGTGGAGACACAAAACGGGATTTAGAGCCGCTATAACTGGGCTATCTACATGAGAGGTAGACATATAATAGAGCTAAAATCACCCTAAAAACTAAGATAATTAATATTGAATTGACAAAATAATATTTTCTCAAAAACTATTTTCTGAGATTGGACACTAAAGTGAATTGGTCTTGTATGGTGGAGACACAAAACGGGATTTAGAGCCTCTATAACTGGGCTATCTACACGAGAGGTAGACATATAATAGAGCTAAAATCACCCTAAAAACTAGGCTAATTAACATTGAATTGACAAAATAATATTTTCTCAAAAACTATTTTCTGAGATTGGACACTAAAGTGAATTGGTCTTATATGGTGGAGACATAAAACGGGATTTAGAGCCTCTATAACTGGGCTATCTACACGAGAGGTAGACATATAATAGAGCTAAAATCACCCTAAAAACTAAGATAATTAACATTGAATTGACAAAATAATATTTTCTCAAAAACTATTTTCTGAGATTGGACACTAAAGTGAATTGGTCTTGTATGGTGGAGACAAAACGGGATTTAGAGCCTCTATAACTGGGCTATCTACACGAGAGGTAGACATATAATAGAGCTAAAATCACCCTAAAAACTAAGATAATTAACATTGAATTGACAAAATAATAATTTCTCAAAAACTATTTTCTGAGATTGGACACTAAAGTGAATTGGTCTTGTATGGTGGAGACATAAAACGGGATTTAGAGCCTCTATAACTGGGCTATCTACACGAGAGGTAGACACATAATAGAGCTAAAATCACCCTAAAAACTAAGATAATTAACATTGAATTGACAAAATAATAATTTCTCAAAAACTATTTTCTGAGATTGGACACTAAAGTGAATTGGTCTTGTATGGTGGAGACATAAAACGGGATTTAGAGCCTCTATAACTGGGCTATCTACACGAGAGGTAGACATATAATAGAGCTAAAATCACCCTAAAAACTAAGATAATTAACATTGAATTGACAAAATAATAATTTCTCAAAAACTATTTTCTGAGATTGGACACTAAAGTGAATTGGTCTTGTATGGTGGAGACATAAAACGGGATTTAGAGCCTCTATAACTGGGCTATCTACACGAGAGGTAGACATATAATAGAGCTAAAATCACCCTAAAAACTAAGATAATTAACATTGAATTGACAAAATAATATTTTCTCAAAAACTATTTTCTGAGATTGGACACTAAAGTGAATTGGTCTTGTATGGTGGAGACATAAAACGGGATTTAGAGCCTCTATAACTGGGCTATCTACACGAGAGGTAGACATATAATAGAGCTAAAATCACCCTAAAAACTAAGATAATTAACATTGAATTGACAAAATAATATTTTCTCAAAAACTATTTTCTGAGATTGGACACTAAAGTGAATTGGTCTTGTATGGTGGAGACATAAAACGGGATTTAGAGCCTCTATAACTGGGCTATCTACACGAGAGGTAGACATATAATAGAGCTAAAATCACCCTAAAAACTAAGATAATTAACATTGAATTGACAAAATAATATTTTCTCAAAAACTATTTTCTGAGATTGGACACTAAAGTGAATTGGTCTTGTATGGTGGAGACATAAAACGGGATTTAGAGCCTCTATAACTGGGCTATCTACACGAGAGGTAGACATATAATAGAGCTAAAATCACCCTAAAAACTAAGATAATTAACATTGAATTGACAAAATAATATAAACGGGATTTAGAGCCTCTATAACTGGGCTATCTACACGAGAGGTAGACATATAATAGAGCTAAAATCACCCTAAAAACTTAGATAATTTACATTGAATTGACAAAATAATATTTTCTCAAAAACTATTTTCTGAGATTGGACACTAAAGTGAATTGGTCTTGTATGGTGGAGACATAAAACGGGATTTAGAGCCTCTATAACTGGGCTATCTACACGAGAGGTAGACATATAATAGAGCTAAAATCACCCTAAAAACTAAGATAATTAACATTGAATTGACAAAATAATATTTTCTCAAAAACTATTTTCTGAGATTGGACACTAAAGTGAATTGGTCTTGTATGGTGGAGACATAAAACGGGATTTAGAGCCTCTATAACTGGGCTATCTACACGAGAGGTAGACATATAATAGAGCTAAAATCACCCTAAAAACTAAGATAATTAACATTGAATTGACAAAATAATATAAACGGGATTTAGAGCCTCTATAACTGGGCTATCTAAACGAGAGGTAGACATATAATAGAGCTAAAATCACCCTAAAAACTTAGATAATTAACATTGAATTGACAAAATAATATTTTCTCAAAAAATATTTTCTGAGATTGGACACTAAAGTGAATTGGTCTTGTATGGTGGAGACATAAAACGGGATTTAGAGCCTCTATAACTGGGCTATCTACACGAGAGGTAGACATATAATAGAGCTAAAATCACCCTAAAAACTAAGATAATTAACATTGAATTGACAAAATAATATAAACGGGATTTAGAGCCTCTATAACTGGGCTATCTACACGAGAGGTAGACATATAATAGAGCTAAAATCACCCTAAAAACTAGGCTAATTAACATTGAATTGACAAAATAATATTTTCTCAAAAACTATTTTCTGAGATTGGACACTAAAGTGAATTGGTCTTGTATGGTGGAGACATAAAACGGGATTTAGAGCCTCTATAACTGGGCTATCTACACGAGAGGTAGACATATAATAGAGCTAAAATCACCCTAAAAACTAAGATAATTAACATTGAATTGACAAAATAATATTTTCTCAAAAACTATTTTCTGAGATTGGACACTAAAGTGAATTGGTCTTGTATGGTGGAGACACAAAACGGGATTTAGAGCCTCTATAACTGGGCTATCTAAACGAGAGGTAGACATATAATAGAGCTAAAATCACCCTAAAAACTAAGATAATTAACATTGAATTGACAAAATAATATAAACGGGATTTAGAGCCTCTATAACTGGGCTATCTACACGAGAGGTAGACATATAATAGAGCTAAAATCACCCTAAAAACTAGGCTAATTAACAGTGAATTGACAAAATAATATTTTCTCAAAAACTATTTTCTGAGATTGGACACTAAAGTGAATTGGTCTTGTATGGTGGAGACACAAAACGGGATTTAGACCCTCTATAACTGGGCTATCTACATGCGAGGTAGACATTATAATAGAGCTAAAATCACCCTAAAAACTAAGATAATTAACATTGAATTGACAAAATAATATTTTCTCAAAAACTATTTTCTGAGATTGGACACTAAAGTGAATTGGTCTTGTATGGTGGAGACACAAAACGGGATTTAGAGCCTCTATAACTGGGCTATCTACACGAGAGGTAGACATATAATAGAGCTAAAATCACCCTAAAAACTAAGATAATTAACATTGAATTGACAAAATAATAATTTCTCAAAAACTATTTTCTGAGATTGGACACTAAAGTGAATTGGTCTTGTATGGTGGAGACATAAAACGGGATTTAGAGCCTCTATAACTGGGCTATCTACACGAGAGGTAGACATATAATAGAGCTAAAATCACCCTAAAAACTAAGATAATTAACATTGAATTGACAAAATAATAATTTCTCAAAAACTATTTTCTGAGATTGGACACTAAAGTGAATTGGTCTTGTATGGTGGAGACATAAAACGGGATTTAGAGCCTCTATAACTGGGCTATCTACACGAGAGGTAGACATATAATAGAGCTAAAATCACCCTAAAAACTAAGATAATTAACATTGAATTGACAAAATAATAATTTCTCAAAAACTATTTTCTGAGTTTGGACACTAAAGTGAATTGGTCTTGTATGGTGGAGACATAAAACGGGATTTAGAGCCTCTATAACTGGGCTATCTACACGAGAGGTAGACATATAATAGAGCTAAAATCACCCTAAAAACTAGGCTAATTAACATTGAATTGACAAAATAATAATTTCTCAAAAACTATTTTCTGAGATTGGACACTAAAGTGAATTGGTCTTGTATGGTGGAGACATAAAACGGGATTTAGAGCCTCTATAACTGGGCTATCTACACGAGAGGTAGACATATAATAGAGCTAAAATCACCCTAAAAACTAAGATAATTAACATTGAATTGACAAAATAATAATGTCTCAAAAACTATTTTCTGAGATTGGACACTAAAGTGAATTGGTCTTGTATGGTGGAGACATAAAACGGGATTTAGAGCCTCTATAACTGGGCTATCTACACGAGAGGTAGACATATAATAGAGCTAAAATCACCCTAAAAACTAAGATAATTAACATTGAATTGACAAAATAATAATTTCTCAAAAACTATTTTCTGAGATTGGACACTAAAGTGAATTGGTCTTGTATGGTGGAGACATAAAACGGGATTTAGAGCCTCTATAACTGGGCTATCTACACGAGAGGTAGACATATAATAGAGCTAAAATCACCCTAAAAACTAAGATAATTAACATTGAATTGACAAAATAATAATTTCTCAAAAACTATTTTCTGAGATTGGACACTAAAGTGAATTGGTCTTGTATGGTGGAGACATAAAACGGGATTTAGAGCCTCTATAACTGGGCTATCTACACGAGAGGTAGACATATAATAGAGCTAAAATCACCCTAAAAACTAAGATAATTAACATTGAATTGACAAAATAATAATTTCTCAAAAACTATTTTCTGAGATTGGACACTAAAGTGAATTGGTCTTGTATGGTGGAGACATAAAACGGGATTTAGAGCCTCTATAACTGGGCTATCTACACGAGAGGTAGACATATAATAGAGCTAAAATCACCCTAAAAACTAAGATAATTAACATTGAATTGACAAAATAATATTTTCTCAAGAACTATTTTCTGAGATTGGACACTAAAGTGAATTGGTCTTGTATGGTGGAGACATAAAACGGGATTTAGAGCCTCTATAACTGGGCTATCTACACGAGAGGTAGACATATAATAGAGCTAAAATCACCCTAAAAACTAAGATAATTAACATTGAATTGACAAAATAATAATTTCTCAAAAACTATTTTCTGAGATTGGACACTAAAGTGAATTGGTCTTGTATGGTGGAGACATAAAACGGGATTTAGAGCCTCTATAACTGGGCTATCTACACGAGAGGTAGACATATAATAGAGCTAAAATCACCCTAAAAACTAAGATAATTAACATTGAATTGACAAAATAATAATTTCTCAAAAACTATTTTCTGAGATTGGACACTAAAGTGAATTGGTCTTGTATGGTGGAGACATAAAACGGGATTTAGAGCCTCTATAACTGGGCTATCTACACGAGAGGTAGACATATAATAGAGCTAAAATCACCCTAAAAACTAAGATAATTAACATTGAATTGACAAAATAATAATTTCTCAAAAACTATTTTCTGAGATTGGACACTAAAGTGAATTGGTCTTGTATGGTGGAGACATAAAACGGGATTTAGAGCCTCTATAACTGGGCTATCTACACGAGAGGTAGACATATAATAGAGCTAAAATCACCCTAAAAACTAAGATAATTAACATTGAATTGACAAAATTATATTTTCTCAAAAACTATTTTCTGAGATTGGACACTAAAGTGAATTGGTCTTGTATGGTGGAGACATAAAACGGGATTTAGAGCCTCTATAACTGGGCTATCTACACGAGAGGTAGACATATAATAGAGCTAAAATCACCCTAAAAACTAAGATAATTAACATTGAATTGACAAAATAATATTTTCTCAAAAACTATTTTCTGAGATTGGACACTAAAGTGAATTGGTCTTGTATGGTGGAGACATAAAACGGGATTTAGAGCCTCTATAACTGGGCTATCTACACGAGAGGTAGACATATAATAGAGCTAAAATCACCCTAAAAACTAAGATAATTAACATTGAATTGACAAAATAATATTTTCTCAAAAACTATTTTCTGAGATTGGACACTAAAGTGAATTGGTCTTGTATGGTGGAGACATAAAACGGGATTTAGAGCCTCTATAACTGGGCTATCTACACGAGAGGTAGACATAATAGAGCTAAAATCACCCTAAAAGCTAAGATAATTAACATTGAATTGACAAAATAATATAAACGGGATTTAGAGCCTCTATAACTGGGCTATCTACACGAGAGGTAGACATATAATAGAGCTAAAATCACCCTAAAAACTAGGCTAATTAACATTGAATTGACAAAATAATATTTTCTCAAAAACTATTTTCTGAGATTGGACACTAAAGTGAATTGGTCTTGTATGGTGGAGACATAAAACGGGATTTAGAGCCTCTATAACTGGGCTATCTACACGAGAGGTAGACATATAATAGAGCTAAAATCACCCTGAAAACTAAGATAATTAACATTGAATTGACAAAATAATATTTTCTCAAAAACTATTTTCTGAGATTGGACACTAAAGTGAATTGGTCTTGTATGGTGGAGACATAAAACGGGATTTAGAGCCTCTATAACTGGGCTATCTACACGAGAGGTAGACATATAATAGAGCTAAAATCACCCTAAAAACTAAGATAATTAACATTGAATTGACAAAATAATATAAACGGGATTTAGAGCCTCTATAACTGGGCTATCTACACGAGAGGTAGACATATAATAGAGCTAATATCACCCTAAAAACTTAGATAATTAACATTGAATTGACAAAATAATATTTTCTCAAAAACTATTTTCTGAGATTGGACACTAAAGTGAATTGGTCTTGTATGGTGGAGACATACAACGGGATTTAGAGCCTCTATAACTGGGCTATCTACACGAGAGGTAGACATATAATAGAGCTAAAATCACCCTAAAAACTAAGATAATTAACATTGAATTGACAAAATAATATTTTCTCAAAAACTATTTTCTGAGATTGGACACTAAAGTGAATTGGTCTTGTATGGTGGAGACATAAAACGGGATTTAGAGCCTCTATAACTGGGCTATCTACACGAGAGGTAGACATATAATAGAGCTAAAATCACCCTAAAAACTAAGATAATTAACATTGAATTGACAAAATAATATAAACGGGATTTAGAGCCTCTATAACTGGGCTATCTACACGAGAGGTAGACATATAATAGAGCTAAAATCACCCTAAAAACTAGGCTAATTAACATTGAATTGACAAAATAACATTTTCTCAAAAACTATTTTCTGAGATTGGACACTAAAGTGAATTGGTCTTGTATGGTGGAGACATAAAACGGGATTTAGAGCCTCTATAACTGGGCTATCTACACGAGAGGTAGACATATAATAGAGCTAAAATCACCCTAAAAACTAAGATAATTAACATTGAATTGACAAAATAATATTTTCTCAAAAACTATTTTCTGAGATTGGACACTAAAGTGAATTGGTCTTGTATGGTGGAGACATAAAACGGGATTTAGAGCCTCTATAACTGGGCTATCTACACGAGAGGTAGACATATAATAGAGCTAAAATCACCCTAAAAACTAAGATAATTAACATTGAATTGACCAAAAAATATAAACGGGATTTAGAGCCTCTATAACTGGGCTATCTACACGAGAGGTAGACATATAGAGCTAAAATCACCCTAAAAACTAGGCTAATTAACATTGAATTGACAAAATAATATTTTCTCAAAAACTATTTTCTGAGATTGGACACTAAAGTGAATTGGTCTTGTATGGTGGAGACACAAAACGGGATTTAGAGCCTCTATAACTGGGCTATCTACATGAGAGGTAGACATATAATAGAGCTAAAATCACCCTAAAAACTAAGATAATTAACATTGAATTGACAAAATAATATTTTCTCAAAAACTATTTTCTGAGATTGGACACTAAAGTGAATTGGTCTTGTATGGTGGAGACACAAAACGGGATTTAGAGCCTCTATAACTGGGCTATCTACACGAGAGGTAGACATATAATAGAGCTAAAATCACCCTAAAAACTAGGCTAATTAACATTGAATTGACAAAATAATATTTTCTCAAAAACTATTTTCTGAGATTGGACACTAAAGTGAATTGGTCTTATATGGTGGAGACATAAAACGGGATTTAGAGCCTCTATAACTGGGCTATCTACACGAGAGGTAGACATATAATAGAGCTAAAATCACCCTAAAAACTAAGATAATTAACATTGAATTGACAAAATAATATTTTCTCAAAAACTATTTTCTGAGATTGGACACTAAAGTGAATTGGTCTTGTATGGTGGAGACATAAAACGGGATTTAGAGCCTCTATAACTGGGATATCTACACGAGAGGTAGACATATAATAGAGCTAAAATCACCCTAAAAACTAAGATAATTAACATTGAATTGACAAAATAATAATTTCTCAAAAACTATTTTCTGAGATTGGACATTAAAGTGAATTGGTCTTGTATGGTGGAGACATAAAACGGGATTTAGAGCCTCTATAACTGGGCTATCTACACGAGAGGTAGACATATAATAGAGCTAAAATCACCCTAAAAACTAAGATAATTAACATTGAATTGACAAAATAATAATTTCTCAAAAACTATTTTCTGAGATTGGACACTAAAGTGAATTGGTCTTGTATGGTGGAGACATAAAACGGGATTTAGAGCCTCTATAACTGGGCTATCTACACGAGAGGTAGACATATAATAGAGCTAAAATCACCCTAAAAACTAAGATAATTAACATTGAATTGACAAAATAATAATTTCTCAAAAACTATTTTCTGAGATTGGACACTAAAGTGAATTGGTCTTGTATGGTGGAGACATAAAACGGGATTTAGAGCCTCTATAACTGGGCTATCTACACGAGAGGTAGACATATAATAGAGCTAAAATCACCCTAAAAACTAAGATAATTAACATTGAATTGACAAAATAATATTTTCTCAAAAACTATTTTCTGAGATTGGACACTAAAGTGAATTGGTCTTGTATGGTGGAGACATAAAACGGGATTTAGAGCCTCTATAACTGGGCTATCTACACGAGAGGTAGACATATAATAGAGCTAAAATCACCCTAAAAACTAAGATAATTAACATTGAATTGACAAAATAATATTTTCTCAAAAACTATTTTCTGAGATTGGACACTAAAGTGAATTGGTCTTGTATGGTGGAGACATAAAACGGGATTTAGAGCCTCTATAACTGGGCTATCTACACGAGAGGTAGACATATAATAGAGCTAAAATCACCCTAAAAACTAAGATAATTAACATTGAATTGACAAAATAATATTTTCTCAAAAACTATTTTCTGAGATTGGACACTAAAGTGAATTGGGCTTGTATGGTGGAGACATAAAACGGGATTTAGAGCCTCTATAACTGGGCTATCTACACGAGAGGTAGACATATAATAGAGCTAAAATCACCCTAAAAACTAAGATAATTAACATTGAATTGACAAAATAATATAAACGGGATTTAGAGCCTCTATAACTGGGCTATCTACACGAGAGGTAGACATATAATAGAGCTAAAATCACCCTAAAAACTTAGATAATTAACATTGAATTGACAAAATAATATTTTCTCAAAAACTATTTTCTGAGATTGGACACTAAAGTGAATTGGTCTTGTATGGTGGAGACATAAAACGGGATTTAGAGCCTCTATAACTGGGCTATCTACACGAGAGGTAGACATATAATAGAGCTAAAATCACCCTAAAAACTAAGATAATTAACATTGAATTGACAAAATAATATAAACGGGATTTAGAGCCTCTATAACTGGGCTATCTACACGAGAGGTAGACATATAATAGAGCTAAAATCACCCTAAAAACTTAGATAATTAACATTGAATTGACAAAATAATATTTTCTCAAAAACTATTTTCTGAGATTGGACACTAAAGTGAATTGGTCTTGTATGGTGGAGACATACAACGGGATTTAGAGCCTCTATAACTGGGCTATCTACACGAGAGGTAGACATATAATAGAGCTAAAATCACCCTAAAAACTAAGATAATTAACATTGAATTGACAAAATAATATTTTCTCAAAAACTATTTTCTGAGATTGGACACTAAAGTGAATTGGTCTTGTATGGTGGAGACATAACACGGGATTTAGAGCCTCTATATCTGGGCTATCTACACGAGAGGTAGACATATAATAGAGCTAAAATCACCCTAAAAACTAAGATAATTAACATTGAATTGACAAAATAATATAAACGGGATTTAGAGCCTCTATAACTGGGCTATCTACACGAGAGGTAGACATATAATAGAGCTAAAATCACCCTAAAAACTAGGCTAATTAACATTGAATTGACAAAATAATATTTTCTCAAAAACTATTTTCTGAGATTGGACACTAAAGTGAATTGGTCTTGTATGGTGGAGACATAAAACGGGATTTAGAGCCTCTATAACTGGGCTATCTACACGAGAGGTAGACATATAATAGAGCTAAAATCACCCTAAAAACTAAGATAATTAACATTGAATTGACAAAATAATATTTTCTCAAAAACTATTTTCTGAGATTGGACACTAAAGTGAATTGGTCTTGTATGGTGGAGACATAAAACGGGATTTAGAGCCTCTATAACTGGGCTATCTACACGAGAGGTAGACATATAATAGAGCTAAAATCACCCTAAAAACTAAGATAATTAACATTGAATTGACAAAATAATATAAACGGGATTTAGAGCCTCTATAACTGGGCTATCTACACGAGAGGTAGACATATAATAGAGCTAAAATCACCCTAAAAACTAGGCTAATTAACATTGAATTGACAAAATAATATTTTCTCAAAAACTATTTTCTGAGATTGGACACTAAAGTGAATTGGTCTTGTATGGTGGAGACATAAAACGGGATTTAGAGCCTCTATAACTGGGCTATCTACATGAGAGGTAGACATATAATAGAGCTAAAATCACCCTAAAAACTAAGATAATTAACATTGAATTGACAAAATAATATTTTCTCAAAAACTATTTTCTGAGATTGGACACTAAAGTGAATTGGTCTTGTATGGTGGAGACATAACACGGGATTTAGAGCCTCTATAACTGGGCTATCTACACGAGAGGTAGACATATAATAGAGCTAAAATCACCCTAAAAACTAAGATAATTAACATTGAATTGACAAAATAATATTTTCTCAAAAACTATTTTCTGAGATTGGACACTAAAGTGAATTGGTCTTGTATGGTGGAGACATAAAACGGGATTTAGAGCCTCTATAACTGGGCTATCTACACAAGAGGTAGACATATAATAGAGCTAAAATCACCCTAAAAACTAAGATAATTAACATTGAATTGACAAAATAATAATTTCTCAAAAACTATTTTCTGAGATTGGACACTAAAGTGAATTGGTCTTGTATGGTGGAAACATAAAACGGGATTTAGAGCCTCTATAACTGGGCTATCTACACGAGAGGTAGACATATAATAGAGCTAAAATCACCCTAAAAACTAAGATAATTAACATTGAATTGACAAAATAATATAAACGGGATTTAGAGCCTCTATAACTGGGCTATCTACACGAGAGGTAGACATATAATAGAGCTAAAATCACCCTAAAAACTTAGATAATTAACATTGAATTGACAAAATAATATTTTCTCAAAAAATATTTTCTGAGATTGGACACTAAAGTGAATTGGTCTTGTATGGTGGAGACATACAACGGGATTTAGAGCCTCTATAACTGGGCTATCTACACGAGAGGTAGACATATAATAGAGCTAAAATCACCCTAAAAACTAAGATAATTAACATTGAATTGACAAAATAATATTTTCTCAAAAACTATTTTCTGAGATTGGACACTAAAGTGAATTGGTCTTGTATGGTGGAGACATAAAACGGGATTTAGAGCCTCTATAACTGGGCTATCTACACGAGAGGTAGACATATGATAGAGCTAAAATCACCCTAAAAACTAAGATAATTAACATTGAATTGACAAAATAATATAAACGGGATTTAGAGCCTCTATAACTGGGCTATCTACACGAGAGGTAGACATATAATAGAGCTAAAATCACCCTAAAAACTAGGCTAATTAACATTGAATTGACAAAATAATATTTTCTCAAAAACTATTTTCTGAGATTGGACACTAAAGTGAATTGGTCTTGTATGGTGGAGACATAAAACGGGATTTAGAGCCTCTATAACTGGGCTATCTACACGAGAGGTAGACATATAATAGAGCTAAAATCACCCTAAAAACTAAGATAATTAACATTGAATTGACAAAATAATATTTTCTCAAAAACTATTTTCTGAGATTGGACACTAAAGTGAATTGGTCTTGTATGGTGGAGACACAAAACGGGATTTAGAGCCTCTATAACTGGGCTATCTACACGAGAGGTAGACATATAATAGAGCTAAAATCACCCTAAAAACTAAGATAATTAACATTGAATTGACAAAATAATATAAACGGGATTTAGAGCCTCTATAACTGGGCTATCTACACGAGAGGTAGACATATAATAGAGCTAAAATCACCCTAAAAACTAGGCTAATTAACATTGAATTGACAAAATAATATTTTCTCAAAAACTATTTTCTGAGATTGGACACTAAAGTGAATTGGTCTTGTATGGTGGAGACACAAAACGGGATTTAGAGCCTCTATAACTGGGCTATCTACATGCGAGGTAGACATATAATAGAGCTAAAATCACCCTAAAAACTAAGATAATTAACATTGAATTGACAAAATAATATTTTCTCAAAAACTATTTTCTGAGATTGGACACTAAAGTGAATTGGTCTTGTATGGTGGAGACACAAAACGGGATTTAGAGCCTCTATAACTGGGCTATCTACACGAGAGGTAGACATATAATAGAGCTAAAATCACCCTAAAAACTAAGATAATTAACATTGAATTGACAAAATAATAATTTCTCAAAAACTATTTTCTGAGATTGGACACTAAAGTGAATTGGTCTTGTATGGTGGAGACATAAAACGGGATTTAGAGCCTCTATAACTGGGCTATCTACACGAGAGGTAGACATATAATAGAGCTAAAATCACCCTAAAAACTAAGATAATTAACATTGAATTGACAAAATAATAATTTCTCAAAAACTATTTTCTGAGATTGGACACTAAAGTGAATTGGTCTTGTATGGTGGAGACATAAAACGGGATTTAGAGCCTCTATAACTGGGCTATCTACACGAGAGGTAGACATATAATAGAGCTAAAATCACCCTAAAAACTAAGATAATTAACATTGAATTGACAAAATAATAATTTCTCAAAAACTATTTTCTGAGATTGGACACTAAAGTGAATTGGTCTTGTATGGTGGAGACATAAAACGGGATTTAGAGCCTCTATAACTGGGCTATCTACACGAGAGGTAGACATATAATAGAGCTAAAATCACCCTAAAAACTAAGATAATTAACATTGAATTGACAAAATTATATTTTCTCAAAAACTATTTTCTGAGATTGGACACTAAAGTGAATTGGTCTTGTATGGTGGAGACATAAAACGGGATTTAGAGCCTCTATAACTGGGCTATCTACACGAGAGGTAGACATATAATAGAGCTAAAATCACCCTAAAAACTAAGATAATTAACATTGAATTGACAAAATAATATTTTCTCAAAAACTATTTTCTGAGATTGGACACTAAAGTGAATTGGTCTTGTATGGTGGAGACATAAAACGGGATTTAGAGCCTCTATAACTGGGCTATCTACACGAGAGGTAGACATATAATAGAGCTAAAATCACCCTAAAAACTAAGATAATTAACATTGAATTGACAAAATAATATTTTCTCAAAAACTATTTTCTGAGATTGGACACTAAAGTGAATTGGTCTTGTATGGTGGAGACATAAAACGGGATTTAGAGCCTCTATAACTGGGCTATCTACACGAGAGGTAGACATAATAGAGCTAAAATCACCCTAAAAGCTAAGATAATTAACATTGAATTGACAAAATAATATAAACGGGATTTAGAGCCTCTATAACTGGGCTATCTACACGAGAGGTAGACATATAATAGAGCTAAAATCACCCTAAAAACTAGGCTAATTAACATTGAATTGACAAAATAATATTTTCTCAAAAACTATTTTCTGAGATTGGACACTAAAGTGAATTGGTCTTGTATGGTGGAGACATAAAACGGGATTTAGAGCCTCTATAACTGGGCTATCTACACGAGAGGTAGACATATAATAGAGCTAAAATCACCCTGAAAACTAAGATAATTAACATTGAATTGACAAAATAATATTTTCTCAAAAACTATTTTCTGAGATTGGACACTAAAGTGAATTGGTCTTGTATGGTGGAGACATAAAACGGGATTTAGAGCCTCTATAACTGGGCTATCTACACGAGAGGTAGACATATAATAGAGCTAAAATCACCCTAAAAACTAAGATAATTAACATTGAATTGACAAAATAATATAAACGGGATTTAGAGCCTCTATAACTGGGCTATCTACACGAGAGGTAGACATATAATAGAGCTAAAATCACCCTAAAAACTTAGATAATTAACATTGAATTGACAAAATAATATTTTCTCAAAAACTATTTTCTGAGATTGGACACTAAAGTGAATTGGTCTTGTATGGTGGAGACATAAAACGGGATTTAGAGCCTCTATAACTGGGCTATCTACACGAGAGGTAGACATATAATAGAGCTAAAATCACCCTAAAAACTAAGATAATTAACATTGAATTGACAAAATAATATTTTCTCAAAAACTATTTTCTGAGATTGGACACTAAAGTGAATTGGTCTTGTATGGTGGAGACATAAAACGGGATTTAGAGCCTCTATAACTGGGCTATCTACACGAGAGGTAGACATATAATAGAGCTAACATCACCCTAAAAACTAAGATAATTAACATTGAATTGACAAAATAATATAAACGGGATTTAGAGCCTCTATAACTGGGCTATCTACACGAGAGGTAGACATATAATAGAGCTAAAATCACCCTAAAAACTAGGCTAATTAACATTGAATTGACAAAATAAAATTTTCTCAAAAACTATTTTCTGAGATTGGACACTAAAGTGAATTGGTCTTGTATGGTGGAGACATAAAACGGGATTTAGAGCCTCTATAACTGGGCTATCTACACGAGAGGTAGACATATAATAGAGCTAAAATCACCCTAAAAACTAAGATAATTAACATTGAATTGACAAAATAATATTTTCTCAAAAACTATTTTCTGAGATTGGACACTAAAGTGAATTGGTCTTGTATGGTGGAGACATAAAACGGGATTTAGAGCCTCTATAACTGGGCTATCTACACGAGAGGTAGACATATAATAGAGCTAAAATCACCCTAAAAACTAAGATAATTAACATTGAATTGACCAAAAAATATAAACGGGATTTAGAGCCTCTATAACTGGGCTATCTACACGAGAGGTAGACATATAATAAGAGCTAAAATCACCCTAAAAACTAGGCTAATTAACATTGAATTGACAAAATAATATTTTCTCAAAAACTATTTTCTGAGATTGGACACTAAAGTGAATTGGTCTTGTATGGTGGAGACACAAAACGGGATTTAGAGCCTCTATAACTGGGCTATCTACATGAGAGGTAGACATATAATAGAGCTAAAATCACCCTAAAAACTAAGATAATTAACATTGAATTGACAAAATAATATTTTCTCAAAAACTATTTTCTGAGATTGGACACTAAAGTGAATTGGTCTTGTATGGTGGAGACACAAAACGGGATTTAGAGCCTCTATAACTGGGCTATCTACACGAGAGGTAGACATATAATAGAGCTAAAATCACCCTAAAAACTAGGCTAATTAACATTGAATTGACAAAATAATATTTTCTCAAAAACTATTTTCTGAGATTGGACACTAAAGTGAATTGGTCTTATATGGTGGAGACATAAAACGGGATTTAGAGCCTCTATAACTGGGCTATCTACACGAGAGGTAGACATATAATAGAGCTAAAATCACCCTAAAAACTAAGATAATTAACATTGAATTGACAAAATAATATTTTCTCAAAAACTATTTTCTGAGATTGGACACTAAAGTGAATTGGTCTTGTATGGTGGAGACATAAAACGGGATTTAGAGCCTCTATAACTGGGCTATCTACACGAGAGGTAGACATATAATAGAGCTAAAATCACCCTAAAAACTAAGATAATTAACATTGAATTGACAAAATAATAATTTCTCAAAAACTATTTTCTGAGATTGGACACTAAAGTGAATTGGTCTTGTATGGTGGAGACATAAAACGGGATTTAGAGCCTCTATAACTGGGCTATCTACACGAGAGGTAGACATATAATAGAGCTAAAATCACCCTAAAAACTAAGATAATTAACATTGAATTGACAAAATAATAATTTCTCAAAAACTATTTTCTGAGATTGGACACTAAAGTGAATTGGTCTTGTATGGTGGAGACATAAAACGGGATTTAGAGCCTCTATAACTGGGCTATCTACACGAGAGGTAGACATATAATAGAGCTAAAATCACCCTAAAAACTAAGATAATGAACATTGAATTGACAAAATAATAATTTCTCAAAAACTATTTTCTGAGATTGGACACTAAAGTGAATTGGTCTTATATGGTGGAGACATAAAACGGGATTTAGAGCCTCTATAACTGGGCTATCTACACGAGAGGTAGACATATAATAGAGCTAAAATCACCCTAAAAACTAAGATAATTAACATTGAATTGACAAAATAATATTTTCTCAAAAACTATTTTCTGAGATTGGACACTAAAGTGAATTGGTCTTGTATGGTGGAGACATAAAACGGGATTTAGAGCCTCTATAACTGGGCTATCTACACGAGAGGTAGACATATAATAGAGCTAAAATCACCCTAAAAACTAAGATAATTAACATTGAATTGACAAAATAATATTTTCTCAAAAACTATTTTCTGAGATTGGACACTAAAGTGAATTGGTCTTGTATGGTGGAGACATAAAACGGGATTTAGAGCCTCTATAACTGGGCTATCTACACGAGAGGTAGACATATAATAGAGCTAAAATCACCCTAAAAACTAAGATAATTAACATTGAATTGACAAAATAATATTTTCTCAAAAACTATTTTCTGAGATTGGACACTAAAGTGAATTGGGCTTGTATGGTGGAGACATAAAACGGGATTTAGAGCCTCTATAACTGGGCTACTACACGAGAGGTAGACATATAATATAGCTAAAATCACCCTAAAAACTAAGATAATTAACATTGAATTGACAAAATAATATAAACGGGATTTAGAGCCTCTATAACTGGGCTATCTACACGAGAGGTAGACATATAATAGAGCTAAAATCACCCTAAAAACTTAGATAATTAACATTGAATTGACAAAATAATATTTTCTCAAAAACTATTTTCTGAGATTGGACACTAAAGTGAATTGGTCTTGTATGGTGGAGACATAAAACGGGATTTAGAGCCTCTATAACTGGGCTATCTACACGAGAGGTAGACATATAATAGAGCTAAAATCACCCTAAAAACTAAGATAATTAACATTGAATTGACAAAATAATATTTTCTCAAAAACTATTTTCTGAGATTGGACACTAAAGTGAATTGGTCTTGTATGGTGGAGACATAAAACGGGATTTAGAGCCTCTATAACTGGGCTATCTACACGAGAGGTAGACATATAATAGAGCTAAAATCACCCTAAAAACTAAGATAATTAACATTGAATTGACAAAATAATATAAACGGGATTTAGAGCCTCTATAACTGGGCTATCTACACGAGAGGTAGACATATAATAGAGCTAAAATCACCCTAAAAACTTAGATAATTAACATTGAATTGACAAAATAATATTTTCTCAAAAACTATTTTCTGAGATTGGATACTAAAGTGAATTGGTCTTGTATGGTGGAGACATACAACGGGATTTAGAGCCTCTATAACTGGGCTATCTACACGAGAGGTAGACATATAATAGAGCTAAAATCACCCTAAAAACTAAGATAATTAACATTGAATTGACAAAATAATATTTTCTCAAAAACTATTTTCTGAGATTGGACACTAAAGTGAATTGGTCTTGTATGGTGGAGACATAAAACGGGATTTAGAGCCTCTATAACTGGGCTATCTACACGAGAGGTAGACATATAATAGAGCTAAAATCACCCTAAAAACTAAGATAATTAACATTGAATTGACAAAATAATATAAACGGGATTTAGAGCCTCTATAACTGGGCTATCTACACGAGAGGTAGACATATAATAGAGCTAAAATCACCCTAAAAACTAGGCTAATTAACATTGAATTGACAAAATAATATTTTCTCAAAAACTATTTTCTGAGATTGGACACTAAAGTGAATTGGTCTTGTATGGTGGAGACATAAAACGGGATTTAGAGCCTCTATAACTGGGCTATCTACACGAGAGGTAGACATATAATAGAGCTAAAATCACCCTAAAAACTAAGATAATTAACATTGAATTGACAAAATAATATTTTCTCAAAAACTATTTTCTGAGATTGGACACTAAAGTGAATTGGTCTTGTATGGTGGAGACATAAAACGGGATTTAGAGCCTCTATAACTGGGCTATCTACACGAGAGGTAGACATATAATAGAGCTAACATCACCCTAAAAACTAAGATAATTAACATTGAATTGACAAAATAATATAAACGGGATTTAGAGCCTCTATAACTGGGCTATCTACACGAGAGGTAGACATATAATAGAGCTAAAATCACCCTAAAAACTAGGCTAATTAACATTGAATTGACAACATAATATTTTCTCAAAAACTATTTTCTGAGATTGGACACTAAAGTGAATTGGTCTTGTATGGTGGAGACATAAAACGGGATTTAGAGCCTCTATAACTGGGCTATCTACATGAGAGGTAGACATATAATAGAGCTAAAATCACCCTAAAAACTAAGATAATTAACATTGAATTGACAAAATAATATTTTCTCAAAAACTATTTTCTGAGATTGGACACTAAAGTGAATTGGTCTTGTATGGTGGAGACACAAAACGGGATTTAGAGCCTCTATAACTGGGCTATCTACACGAGAGGTAGACATATAATAGAGCTAAAATCACCCTAAAAACTAGGCTAATTAACATTGAATTGACAAAATAATATTTTCTCAAAAACTATTTTCTGAGATTGGACACTAAAGTGAATTGGTCTTATATGGTGGAGACATAAAACGGGATTTAGAGCCTCTATAACTGGGCTATCTACATGAGAGGTAGACATATAATAGAGCTAAAATCACCCTAAAAACTAAGATAATTAACATTGAATTGACAAAATAATATTTTCTCAAAAACTATTTTCTGAGATTGGACACTAAAGTGAATTGGTCTTGTATGGTGGAGACATAACACGGGATTTAGAGCCTCTATAACTGGGCTATCTACACGAGAGGTAGACATATAATAGAGCTAAAATCACCCTAAAAACTAAGATAATTAACATTGAATTGACAAAATAATATTTTCTCAAAAACTATTTTCTGAGATTGGACACTAAAGTGAATTGGTCTTGTATGGTGGAGACATAAAACGGGATTTAGAGCCTCTATAACTGGGCTATCTACACAAGAGGTAGACATATAATAGAGCTAAAATCACCCTAAAAACTAAGATAATTAACATTGAATTGACAAAATAATAATTTCTCAAAAACTATTTTCTGAGATTGGACACTAAAGTGAATTGGTCTTGTATGGTGGAGACATAAAACGGGATTTAGAGCCTCTATAACTGGGCTATCTACACGAGAGGTAGACATATAATAGAGCTAAAATCACCCTAAAAACTAAGATAATTAACATTGAATTGACAACATAATATAAACGGGATTTAGAGCCTCTATAACTGGGCTATCTACACGAGAGGTAGACATATAATAGAGCTAAAATCACCCTAAAAACTTAGATAATTAACATTGAATTGACAAAATAATATTTTCTCAAAAAATATTTTCTGAGATTGGACACTAAAGTGAATTGGTCTTGTATGATGGAGACATACAACGGGATTTAGAGCCTCTATATCTGGGCTATCTACACGAGAGGTAGACATATAATAGAGCTAAAATCACCCTAAAAACTAAGATAATTAACATTGAATTGACAAAATAATATTTTCTCAAAAACTATTTTCTGAGATTGGACACTAAAGTGAATTGGTCTTGTATGGTGGAGACATAAAACGGGATTTAGAGCCTCTATAACTGGGCTATCTACACGAGAGGTAGACATATAATAGAGCTAAAATCACCCTAAAAACTAAGATAATTAACATTGAATTGACAAAATAATATAAACGGGATTTAGAGCCTCTATAACTGGGCTATCTACACGAGAGGTAGACATATAATAGAGCTAAAATCACCCTAAAAACTAGGCTAATTAACATTGAATTGACAAAATAATATTTTCTCAAAAACTATTTTCTGAGATTGGACACTAAAGTGAATTGGTCTTGTATGGTGGAGACATAAAACGGGATTTAGAGCCTCTATAACTGGGCTATCTACACGAGAGGTAGACATATAATAGAGCTAAAATCACCCTAAAAACTAAGATAATTAACATTGAATTGACAAAATAATATTTTCTCAAAAACTATTTTCTGAGATTGGACACTAAAGTGAATTGGTCTTGTATGGTGGAGACACAAAACGGGATTTAGAGCCTCTATAACTGGGCTATCTACACGAGAGGTAGACACATAATAGAGCTAAAATCACCCTAAAAACTAAGATAATTAACATTGAATTGACAAAATAATATAAACGGGATTTAGAGCCTCTATAACTGGGCTATCTACACGAGAGGTAGACATAAAATAGAGCTAAAATCACCCTAAAAACTAGGCTAATTAACATTGAATTGACAAAATAATATTTTCTCAAAAACTATTTTCTGAGATTGGACACTAAAGTGAATTGGTCTTGTATGGTGGAGACACAAAACGGGATTTAGAGCCTCTATAACTGGGCTATCTACATGCGAGGTAGACATATAATAGAGCTAAAATCACCCTAAAAACTAAGATAATTAACATTGAATTGACAAAATAATATTTTCTCAAAAACTATTTTCTGAGATTGGACACTAAAGTGAATTGGTCTTGTATGTGGAGACACAAAACGGGATTTAGAGCCTCTATAACTGGGCTATCTACACGAGAGGTAGACATATAATAGAGCTAAAATCACCCTAAAAACTAAGATAATTAACATTGAATTGACAAAATAATAATTTCTCAAAAACTATTTTCTGAGATTGGACACTAAAGTGAATTGGTCTTGTATGGTGGAGACATAAAACGGGATTTAGAGCCTCTATAACTGGGCTATCTACACGAGAGGTAGACATATAATAGAGCTAAAATCACCCTAAAAACTAAGATAATTAACATTGAATTGACAAAATAATAATTTCTCAAAAACTATTTTCTGAGATTGGACACTAAAGTGAATTGGTCTTGTATGGTGGAGACATAAAACGGGATTTAGAGCCTCTATAACTGGGCTATCTACACGAGAGGTAGACATATAATAGAGCTAAAATCACCCTAAAAACTAAGATAATTAACATTGAATTGACAAAATAATAATTTCTCAAAAACTATTTTCTGAGATTGGACACTAAAGTGAATTGGTCTTGTATGGTGGAGACATAAAACGGGATTTAGAGCCTCTATAACTGGGCTATCTACACGAGAGGTAGACATATAATAGAGCTAAAATCACCCTAAAAACTAAGATAATTAACATTGAATTGACAAAATAATATTTTCTCAAAAACTATTTTCTGAGTTTGGACACTAAAGTGAATTGGTCTTGTATGGTGGAGACATAAAACGGGATTTAGAGCCTCTATAACTGGGCTATCTACACGAGAGGTAGACATATAATAGAGCTAAAATCACCCTAAAAACTAGGCTAATTAACATTGAATTGACAAAATAATAATTTCTCAAAAACTATTTTCTGAGATTGGACACTAAAGTGAATTGGTCTTGTATGGTGGAGACATAAAACGGGATTTAGAACCTCTATAACTGGGCTATCTACACGAGAGGTAGACATATAATAGAGCTAAAATCACCCTAAAAACTAAGATAATTAACATTGAATTGACAAAATAATAATGTCTCAAAAACTATTTTCTGAGATTGGACACTAAAGTGAATTGGTCTTGTATGGTGGAGACATAAAACGGGATTTAGAGCCTCTATAACTGGGCTATCTACAGGAGAGGTAGACATATAATAGAGCTAAAATCACCCTAAAAACTAAGATAATTAACATTGAATTGACAAAATAATAATTTCTCAAAAACTATTTTCTGAGATTGGACACTAAAGTGAATTGGTCTTGTATGGTGGAGACATAAAACGGGATTTAGAGCCTCTATAACTGGGCTATCTACACGAGAGGTAGACATATAATAGAGCTAAAATCACCCTAAAAACTAAGATAATTAACATTGAATTGACAAAATAATAATTTCTCAAAAACTATTTTCTGAGATTGGACACTAAAGTGAATTGGTCTTGTATGGTGGAGACATAAAACGGGATTTAGAGCCTCTATAACTGGGCTATCTACACGAGAGGTAGACATATAATAGAGCTAAAATCACCCTAAAAACTAAGATAATTAACATTGAATTGACAAAATAATAATTTCTCAAAAACTATTTTCTGAGATTGGACACTAAAGTGAATTGGTCTTGTATGGTGGAGACATAAAACGGGATTTAGAGCCTCTATAACTGGGCTATCTACACGAGAGGTAGACATATAATAGAGCTAAAATCACCCTAAAAACTAAGATAATTAACATTGAATTGACAAAATAATATTTTCTCAAAAACTATTTTCTGAGATTGGACACTAAAGTGAATTGGTCTTGTATGGTGGAGACATAAAACGGGATTTAGAGCCTCTATAACTGGGCTATCTACACGAGAGGTAGACATATAATAGAGCTAAAATCACCCTAAAAACTAAGATAATTAACATTGAATTGACAAAATAATAATTTCTCAAAAACTATTTTCTGAGATTGGACACTAAAGTGAATTGGTCTTGTATGGTGGAGACATAAAACGGGATTTAGAGCCTCTATAACTGGGCTATCTACACGAGAGGTAGACATATAATAGAGCTAAAATCACCCTAAAAACTAAGATAATTAACATTGAATTGACAAAATAATATTTTCTCAAAAACTATTTTCTGAGATTGGACACTAAAGTGAATTGGTCTTGTATGGTGGAGACATAAAACGGGATTTAGAGCCTCTATAACTGGGCTATCTACACGAGAGGTAGACATATAATAGAGCTAAAATCACCCTAAAAACTAAGATAATTAACATTGAATTGACAAAATAATATTTTCTCAAAAACTATTTTCTGAGATTGGACACTAAAGTGAATTGGTCTTGTATGGTGGAGACATAAAACGGGATTTAGAGCCTCTATAACTGGGCTATCTACACGAGAGGTAGACATATAATAGAGCTAACATCACCCTAAAAACTAAGATAATTAACATTGAATTGACAAAATAATATAAACGGGATTTAGAGCCTCTATAACTGGGCTATCTACACGAGAGGTAGACATATAATAGAGCTAAAATCACCCTAAAAACTAGGCTAATTAACATTGAATTGACAAAATAAAATTTTCTCAAAAACTATTTTCTGAGATTGGACACTAAAGTGAATTGGTCTTGTATGGTGGAGACATAAAACGGGATTTAGAGCCTCTATAACTGGGCTATCTACACGAGAGGTAGACATATAATAGAGCTAAAATCACCCTAAAAACTAAGATAATTAACATTGAATTGACAAAATAATATTTTCTCAAAAACTATTTTCTGAGATTGGACACTAAAGTGAATTGGTCTTGTATGGTGGAGACATAAAACGGGATTTAGAGCCTCTATAACTGGGCTATCTACACGAGAGGTAGACATATAATAGAGCTAAAATCACCCTAAAAACTAAGATAATTAACATTGAATTGACCAAAAAATATAAACGGGATTTAGAGCCTCTATAACTGGGCTATCTACACGAGAGGTAGACATATAATAAGAGCTAAAATCACCCTAAAAACTAGGCTAATTAACATTGAATTGACAAAATAATATTTTCTCAAAAACTATTTTCTGAGATTGGACACTAAAGTGAATTGGTCTTGTATGGTGGAGACACAAAACGGGATTTAGAGCCTCTATAACTGGGCTATCTACATGAGAGGTAGACATATAATAGAGCTAAAATCACCCTAAAAACTAAGATAATTAACATTGAATTGACAAAATAATATTTTCTCAAAAACTATTTTCTGAGATTGGACACTAAAGTGAATTGGTCTTGTATGGTGGAGACACAAAACGGGATTTAGAGCCTCTATAACTGGGCTATCTACACGAGAGGTAGACATATAATAGAGCTAAAATCACCCTAAAAACTAGGCTAATTAACATTGAATTGACAAAATAATATTTTCTCAAAAACTATTTTCTGAGATTGGACACTAAAGTGAATTGGTCTTATATGGTGGAGACATAAAACGGGATTTAGAGCCTCTATAACTGGGCTATCTACACGAGAGGTAGACATATAATAGAGCTAAAATCACCCTAAAAACTAAGATAATTAACATTGAATTGACAAAATAATATTTTCTCAAAAACTATTTTCTGAGATTGGACACTAAAGTGAATTGGTCTTGTATGGTGGAGACATAAAACGGGATTTAGAGCCTCTATAACTGGGCTATCTACACGAGAGGTAGACATATAATAGAGCTAAAATCACCCTAAAAACTAAGATAATTAACATTGAATTGACAAAATAATAATTTCTCAAAAACTATTTTCTGAGATTGGACACTAAAGTGAATTGGTCTTGTATGGTGGAGACATAAAACGGGATTTAGAGCCTCTATAACTGGGCTATCTACACGAGAGGTAGACATATAATAGAGCTAAAATCACCCTAAAAACTAAGATAATTAACATTGAATTGACAAAATAATAATTTCTCAAAAACTATTTTCTGAGATTGGACACTAAAGTGAATTGGTCTTGTATGGTGGAGACATAAAACGGGATTTAGAGCCTCTATAACTGGGCTATCTACACGAGAGGTAGACATATAATAGAGCTAAAATCACCCTAAAAACTAAGATAATGAACATTGAATTGACAAAATAATAATTTCTCAAAAACTATTTTCTGAGATTGGACACTAAAGTGAATTGGTCTTATATGGTGGAGACATAAAACGGGATTTAGAGCCTCTATAACTGGGCTATCTACACGAGAGGTAGACATATAATAGAGCTAAAATCACCCTAAAAACTAAGATAATTAACATTGAATTGACAAAATAATATTTTCTCAAAAACTATTTTCTGAGATTGGACACTAAAGTGAATTGGTCTTGTATGGTGGAGACATAAAACGGGATTTAGAGCCTCTATAACTGGGCTATCTACACGAGAGGTAGACATATAATAGAGCTAAAATCACCCTAAAAACTAAGATAATTAACATTGAATTGACAAAATAATATTTTCTCAAAAACTATTTTCTGAGATTGGACACTAAAGTGAATTGGTCTTGTATGGTGGAGACATAAAACGGGATTTAGAGCCTCTATAACTGGGCTATCTACACGAGAGGTAGACATATAATAGAGCTAAAATCACCCTAAAAACTAAGATAATTAACATTGAATTGACAAAATAATATTTTCTCAAAAACTATTTTCTGAGATTGGACACTAAAGTGAATTGGGCTTGTATGGTGGAGACATAAAACGGGATTTAGAGCCTCTATAACTGGGCTACTACACGAGAGGTAGACATATAATATAGCTAAAATCACCCTAAAAACTAAGATAATTAACATTGAATTGACAAAATAATATAAACGGGATTTAGAGCCTCTATAACTGGGCTATCTACACGAGAGGTAGACATATAATAGAGCTAAAATCACCCTAAAAACTTAGATAATTAACATTGAATTGACAAAATAATATTTTCTCAAAAACTATTTTCTGAGATTGGACACTAAAGTGAATTGGTCTTGTATGGTGGAGACATAAAACGGGATTTAGAGCCTCTATAACTGGGCTATCTACACGAGAGGTAGACATATAATAGAGCTAAAATCACCCTAAAAACTAAGATAATTAACATTGAATTGACAAAATAATATTTTCTCAAAAACTATTTTCTGAGATTGGACACTAAAGTGAATTGGTCTTGTATGGTGGAGACATAAAACGGGATTTAGAGCCTCTATAACTGGGCTATCTACACGAGAGGTAGACATATAATAGAGCTAAAATCACCCTAAAAACTAAGATAATTAACATTGAATTGACAAAATAATATAAACGGGATTTAGAGCCTCTATAACTGGGCTATCTACACGAGAGGTAGACATATAATAGAGCTAAAATCACCCTAAAAACTTAGATAATTAACATTGAATTGACAAAATAATATTTTCTCAAAAACTATTTTCTGAGATTGGATACTAAAGTGAATTGGTCTTGTATGGTGGAGACATACAACGGGATTTAGAGCCTCTATAACTGGGCTATCTACACGAGAGGTAGACATATAATAGAGCTAAAATCACCCTAAAAACTAAGATAATTAACATTGAATTGACAAAATAATATTTTCTCAAAAACTATTTTCTGAGATTGGACACTAAAGTGAATTGGTCTTGTATGGTGGAGACATAAAACGGGATTTAGAGCCTCTATAACTGGGCTATCTACACGAGAGGTAGACATATAATAGAGCTAAAATCACCCTAAAAACTAAGATAATTAACATTGAATTGACAAAATAATATAAACGGGATTTAGAGCCTCTATAACTGGGCTATCTACACGAGAGGTAGACATATAATAGAGCTAAAATCACCCTAAAAACTAGGCTAATTAACATTGAATTGACAAAATAATATTTTCTCAAAAACTATTTTCTGAGATTGGACACTAAAGTGAATTGGTCTTGTATGGTGGAGACATAAAACGGGATTTAGAGCCTCTATAACTGGGCTATCTACACGAGAGGTAGACATATAATAGAGCTAAAATCACCCTAAAAACTAAGATAATTAACATTGAATTGACAAAATAATATTTTCTCAAAAACTATTTTCTGAGATTGGACACTAAAGTGAATTGGTCTTGTATGGTGGAGACATAAAACGGGATTTAGAGCCTCTATAACTGGGCTATCTACACGAGAGGTAGACATATAATAGAGCTAACATCACCCTAAAAACTAAGATAATTAACATTGAATTGACAAAATAATATAAACGGGATTTAGAGCCTCTATAACTGGGCTATCTACACGAGAGGTAGACATATAATAGAGCTAAAATCACCCTAAAAACTAGGCTAATTAACATTGAATTGACAAAATAATATTTTCTCAAAAACTATTTTCTGA
>JBAKBP010015762.1:0-54157 GCA_037953745.1 Lithodes maja | reverse complement strand
CGTTGTGGTGTGTGGCTTCTTTTTTTGTGTGCGTGTTACTGTGTGTGTATGAAGGGAAGAGGTAAACAATAATGAAGGTAATTAAAGGAGTTCAGTAGGGAAGGGAGATTAGAGTAACAGAAGGGGGGGGGGGGGAGAAGAGGAGGAGATAGAAGAAAGAGAAGAGTAAAAAGTAAAACATAAAAACACATATATATGGAGAACCCAGAGAGAGAGAGAGAGAGAGAGAGAGAGAGAGAGAGAGAGAAGAGATTATAACAAAGACAAAACCTAGAAAGGACCATAAGCAACAGGCGAATAAAGAGGGGAAATGAAGGGGAGGAGATACAGTAGAATAGACGAAAAAGAAGAGTAACAAGTAATATGCTAAAAAGGAAAATAAATAAAGAGAATACGGGGTGGTTGAGTTAAAAGAAATAGAGGAAAGAAGACCAGAAGCAACAGAGTAGAGTAAGACGGAAATTAACCCCTTCAGCACTATACCGTCTTTTTTTACCTTTGATACTGGCTAAAATTTGACGATTTATGCAGTTGAAGAACGACTTATATTTATTCAGAGTTTTTTTTTAGATCGTATTTACCGATTTGAGCCCTAGAGGTAGATTATAGACTAATGAAAATCGTCTAATGGTAACCAGAATATGATGCAAATTACGTAATGGTGGTGAAGGGGTTGAAGAAGGGTGTTTTTTCTGGACCCCCTTCTCCATCATGTTCAGATCCATTAGTTTTGAGATTTTATAACGTTCACGCCATTAGTTTGACGTCCCATTCATTTGTCAAATTTAACGCCTGTCGAGCCATTTAGGTGTCGATTGTGTCCTAGCGAGCTGGTAATCCAATGGCCCGGGTTCGAATCCCGATGTATCAATGGGAAGATATTATTGGGATGGAGTTTGTGTTGTACAGTACCTAGTATCAGTGCATTACCACAAAGCCCACCGGAACGCCAAATAAATACTCTCATTGTTTCCTGATTAATAGCATTGTATGAATATTCCCGTATTCAAAATATGCGACAGGGGGGCAATGCCTAGTGAGTTCATTTCTCAATATGTGGCGTTCTGAGAGTGAGGGTCAGAGTCTAGGTGGTGAGACAGTGAAGCACTGGAGCGAAGCAGTTTCAGAGATGTGGCTGCTTCGAGCCGTGGGTGGGCAACCGTGCATGGGCAACCGTGCATCTTGCGAACGCAAGATATCAGGGGCTGGTTGTATCCCAAAGTGCTTCACATGTCTCACTTCCTAGACGGAACGAGACCTCACGGGCTTCGTCGTTCAATGTACGGTTGAATGTACAGGCTCTGAGCCTATGCCCGAGAAAGAGTAGTCCGAATATAGAAGACAAAAAATCAAATATATTTACATGAAAGTAGGGAGAAGGAAGGGAAGGAGATAGGATAGACGAAAAATAAGAGTAAATAGAAATAAAAAGGATTACAGTATAATAAAAGGAAGAAATATAGGCAGGGGGATTAGGACAAAGAAAGGAATAAAGAAACAGAAACAGAAGAAAATACAAACAAAAATCAAATATATAAAATAATAGTAGGGAAAAAGAAGGGAAGGAAATCAAATAGATAAAGGAGAAAAGTAAATAGTAAAAACAGGATTAAGGGAACATGGACCGTTTTTCTGGTCCCCCCCTCTACCTCATCCTTAGCCCCATTAGTTTTCAGATTGTATGACGTTCGGCTCATTAGTTTGGCGATTGTAAGACCTTTCGCCCCATTTCGTCAAATTTAAGACCTTTCGTGCCATTTAGGTGTCGATGCTTTCCTGGAGAGTGACAGCGAGCCTGTAATTTTAAGAGGAACCGGCCTTCGGCCGGGAAATTTTTCTACCGAAAAAATTTACAACTTTATCTTGTCTAGAGGGTGTTTTTCTAAGCTTGATGGAGGTATAGTGAGGAAACTAAAAAAATAAATTAATACATTAATTAATAGTCCAATAAAACGGCCACTAACCCCTTACAGTACCATAATAGGAGGAACTATAGGCAGGGGGCTTTGGACAAAGAGAGGACCAGGGCACCGGAAGCAACAGGTGCATTGGAAGGAAATAATTGGCCATTAGAGGGATTGTCTGGGCGTGTGTACCTGTGTTTGTGTATGCGTAACTGTGTGTGTGCGTCTTTTCGTGTATGTGTGTATTTATTTGTGTGCGTAACAATGCGTGTGCGTGTTTTTGTATATGTATGCTTGTGGGTGTGTTTGCATGTGTGGGTGGGTGTATTTATAAATGTATATACTTGCATGAGTGTGTGTTTGTGTACTGTTGAGTGTTTTTACATGTATGTGCGGGTGATCGTTTATATGGGAGTGTGTGTATTAGTGTATGTATGTGCGTTTGTGCTTGTGTGCGTGTGTGACTTAATGAAGGTCTTTGTGTGTTATTATTTAAGTATATTATGAGTGTTTGCCCTTGTCTTCGTTATTGATTTATTTGCTTGTGGATTAGTGCCTATCTTCAAGTGCGAAATTGATATTGATTTACTTGTGTGACCCTATAAACTGCGCAAAGGATAAGAACAGTTCGATGTACTCAAGTTCGGGGAAGTTGTATTAGCAAATTTAAATATAATAACCTTTCTAGGGTAAATATTCAGAGAAGAGGCAATATATATAGCATAGGCCGTGTGTCCACTTGCACATGAACTACACATGTTTAGTCGCCGATAAATATGTGTACATTCTTCTGAGTCGAGTGCTGATATTGCTTATTATATTCAACATGTGTGTCAATATGTGTCAGTGCATTTATCGGCTCCTGTGCAATTTCGTGTACTGTATCTCTGCAAACACATACGTATATTAGTAGATTAGTCACTGGCCATCTAGTTGTTATTGTTGTTGTTGTTGTTTTCTCTGTGGATAGGTAGTGTGCTCAATAAATATGTATAGTTATCTCCGTTCTAGCATGGGGGCGGGGGGGGGGGGGGGGGCACTCCGATGCAGACTAAGTTATGCTCTGCTTGGTAATTACTGGATACATATAATGTTATAGTCTACATTCACAAGGTACAAATATATTTGCTAATTATACTTTGCAACTCCTATAAGATTAAAAATCAATAGGATATTCATTTAGTATGACGGCTGTCTACATTTCTAGCCATCAATAATTATATCATTTTACCCCCTTCTACTGTCAAGCCAGTGTCACACGAGAGCTTTTCCAGCAATATTTTGAAGCATCTCACGGCTGGCAGATTCAAAACTAAATTGTTATCACTTTTAAGTTCCCTAACATAAGCTAACATCAGTCGAATTTCCATTAACAACATACAAAGCCCATGCAATATTGTGAGAAAAATGTGTTCATAAAAAATGCCATAAAAAGGGCTTGTGTGACATCGTTTTCTATACGTGTCACCACTCTCCCACTCGGTAGCACTCACCACCCAAGCCAGGATGAGCCAGGCCTACCTACAGATGAGCTTAAGTGGTGTACAGGGAAGAGGCTTACCGCAATCCACCACAAAAGGTATCAATAGGAATTACTGCAAACCTTTGATGTCTAGTTAAAGAAGGGGGGGGGGGGGGAGCATTTATAGGGTCTATCTATCTATCTATCTATTGCCCGACGCCGTGATCCCCGAAGGGGTGGCCACGAACGAACCGCCCCCATGCACCTCTGTCCCCAGTCAGTCGACAGTCAGGGTGGATATGGTAAAATTGGTTTTATCTGGTGGTGTACTCTTTGGTTTCTCTTGAGTGATATCAATTGTTTTATGCTGAAAGATGTTTTGTTTTGAGTTCAAAGGGTATATATGATTAATTTTGGGAGAGAGGTAAATCTTGATCTTGATCTTGATTCTTGATTTTAGGGCTGTGAGGGCAAGCCCTATTAACCCCCGACACGGTGTCGTTCAAAAGTGCAGCGGCCTCCCAGTAAGGAGACTCAACCGTCAGGGATCCAGGAGGGGCTGCAGAAGGGCAACCACACTCCCAGGACACGAGGATGGAAGGGAAGATGAAGTGATGAACGATGGCACCCGGTAGGAAGAAGACACGTGGTGAAGTGAAGAGACGATGATGGTGGAACCAACACAAACCCCAGAGGCTGAAGGAGTCCCTGGCACCGACAGGTAGGTGGGGCCCACAAAGGAACCCCAAAGAAAGCCGATCCGATACCAGAGCTGACCACGTGGGTGCCGCGTCCCTCCAGCGGGCAAGCCAGGTCCAGGAAAGCGCCGGCCCTCACCAACCAGAAAAGAATAAAGATGGCGCAGAGTGAAGCAGGCACAGTCGGATGATCAGAGGATGACGAAGGCAGAGCAGGGCAGTATGAAGGAAGGGGATGAAGCCGGGGGGAGAGGCCGCTGAACCACCGACGTGGCAGACAATCACCGGGACCAAAGGAAGTTCCCCCAAATAAAGCCGCAGATTTGCCGGGCACTGGGATGACTTGCCGCGACGGCGGACCACCAGCAACTTAGCGGGAGAGAGGTATCCTGACCAGAATTCGAACCCACTCACTCCAGGTATATTTGGGAGAGTTGGGCACCGTAACCACTCGGCCACATCCGCTCATGGCCAAGTGGTTACGGTGCCCAACTCTCCCAAATATACCTGGAGTGAGTGGGTTCGAATCCTGGTCAGGATACCTCTCTCCCAACCTGTTCGACGTTATAATTAGATGATAAATTTTACCCCTTTCATAGCCAGAAATCCTGCCTAGAAGCCGTCTACAAGTAAATAAACAAAACACAAAAGGAACCATAGTACATTATATTACGTGTGTCCGTTATTTGATTAAAGGGGAGGTATAGGATTTTTCTAGACCCCCATCTCACTCATGTTTAGCCCCATTAGTTTTGAGATTTTAATATGTTCGGCCCATTAGTTTAGCGATTTTGCCACCTTTCGTTCCGTTTCCGTGTCAATTTTAAGACCTTTCGTGCCATTTAGGTGTTGATTTATTCCTGGCGAGCGAAAGCGAGCCTGTATTTTTAAGAAGAACCGGCCTTTGGCCGGGAAATGTTTCTGCCGAAAAATATACAAATTTATCTTGAAGAGGGGTCTAGGGAGTGTTTAAGCTTGATGGAGGTCTAGCCAGGAAACTAAAAAAATATATATATGAATTAGTAAATATATAGACCAAAAACTAACCCCTACTCTCCCTTAAACTAGGTTCAGTTTTCCTCAAATATATTTCTGAGTCAGGCCCTCAGGTTTTATTGGCCCTCCACCTCCGAGGCTGTGCCAGTAAAAGACTCGTTATTGAACCTCGCCTTTTTAACAATTACTCGGCTGGGTCATTTCTCAGGGGTGACGGCTTCAAAGACTTAAGGGACGTTATTAATTTTGTTTTGTTATTTATAATTATTTGTTTGTATTATTATTACCGGTATATATATATATATATATACCGGGTATATATATATATATATATATATATATATATATATATATATATATATATATATATATATATATATATATACTGTATATACATATATACAGAGCGATCCTTAAATCATTGCCCATAGGGATTTCCCATGTATTTTATTATAAGAGATATTACCATAATCACTACTACTATCATCATCACTACTTCTATCACCATCATGAAATACATGGGAATCCCTATGGGCAATGATTTAAGGATCGTTCTGTGTATATATATATATATATATATATATATATATATATATATATATATATATATAATATATACCGGTATATATATATATATATATGTTTAAGATTGCTCCCTGGAGCTCTATCAAACATAAAAAAAAAAAAAAAAAAAAATCCCTTTTGGTTTGCTCCCTAGACCTCTATCAAACATACAGCATATACAGAAATAAACCCCCCTGAGAGATATCTTTATACATTTTTCGGTAAACAAAATATCCAGGTTGAAGGCCGGTTCCTCCTCAATTACAGGCTGGCTATCGCTCGCCAGGAATAAATAGACACTTAAATGACACGAAGAAATGACAAAGAAATGGGCGAAAGTCTTAACATATGAAAACGAATGGGGCAAAACATGAAGAAGAAGGGGGTTCAGAATAAACAAACACTTTAACTCTAGCTAAGCCAAGGTCTTTTTTATCCCTCTCCTGATTTGCCCCATTACTTTAGCGGTTGTCAGACGGTTTGCCCCAATAGTTAGAAGACTATATGACGCTTTCCTGCATTCAGGTGCCGATATTTTCCTGGAAACGATAGCGAGCCGGAAGAAACCGGTCATCAGGCGGTTTGTAGATTTGTAACTGTTTCTGCCGAGAAGTGTACACATTTAGCTTGAAAGGGGTCGGGGTGGGGGGGGGGGGGGGGGGGTGGCATGCAGGGATTCTTAAGGGTAGGTTTTTAGTTTGTTCCCTAGACATCCATCAAACTTAAAATTACACCCCCTATAGTTTTAAGAAGAACCGGCCTTCGGCTGGGACATTTTTCTACCGAAAAATGTACCGATTTATCTTGAAGGGGAGTCTAGGAGGTGATTTATTTAGCTTGGTGGAGGACTAGCCAGGAAACTAAAAAAAATATGAATGAAACAAATATATAGACAAAAAACTAACCACTACCCCCTAAACGTATCATCTCCTGTGTATCATAACCGCAAAAAACAACTATAAATCTATCCTCCTCCCTCTCAACCTCCTCCTCCTCCTCCCCTTCCTACTCCTCCTCCTCCTCCTCCCCCTCCCCCTCAACCTCCTCCTCCTCCTCCCCCTCAACCTCCTCCTCCTCCCCCTCAACCTCCTCCTACTTCTCCTCCTCCTCCTTTCCGGCACCAGCGGCCATAATAACTCTTCACATCCACTAGCACCCACATGCATATCTTCATGGTCTTAATACTTACTCCTTAACCCTTCCTGTACCGGCGACGTCTTTTGAGCTTTATTCTGGCTACTAGTTGGCAATTTGATTCAGTTTCAAGAGGGTCTCCAGCAATTACCAGGCTTCGAACTATCTCACTTAACCCTTTTTACTACCACAAATTCTTCTTAAACAGGGGAAAAGCCTCTGAATATAGCTAAATTAAAATTAAAAAGACGTCTTACAGCAATTTAGAAAGTGTAAGTATAATTTTAGTTTGGCTAGTGTTTTTGTTTTTTTGAGAGAGAGAAACTAGAAAAAAAGAAAATTAGAATTACCCTTTCTAAATTAAAAACTTATAATGTATTCCCAAGATGTTGGTGTAAAAAGACGTCGCTGGTACAGAAAGGGTTAACGTATCATCTTCAGTATAATATCATCACCGGCAAACCCACTATAAATCCCCCTGCTTCCTATAAATCCCCCTCCTTCCTATAAATCCCCCTCCTTCCTATAAATCCCCCTCCTTCCTATAAATCCCCCTCCTTCCAATAAATCCCCCTCCTTCCTATAAATCCCCCTCCTTCCTATAAATCCCTCTCCTTCCTATAAATCCCCCTCCTTCCTATAAATCCCCCTGCTTCCTATAAATCCCCCTCCTTCCTATAAATCCCCCTCCTTCCTATAAATCCCCCTCCTTCCTATACATCCCCCTCCTTCCTATAAATCCCCCTCCTTCCTATAAATCCCCCTCCTTCCTATAAATCCCCCTCCTTCCTATAAATCCCCCTCCTTCCTATCAATCCCCCTCCTTCCTATAAATCCCCCTCCATCCAATAAATCCCCCTCCTTCCAATAAATCCCCCTCCTTCCTATAAATCCCCCTCCTTCCTTTCCGGCCCCAGCGTCCATATTTCAGCGCATCCACCCACACACACCCCCACACTTCTCTTTTCCGGCCCCAGCGTCCATATTTCAGCGCATCCACCCACACACACCCCCACGTCCGGACACCATTACCCTGACAAAGTGGGACATACATTGTAATTGCCCAGACATTAGGGGACAACGAGAGGTGGGGGGTCCTGAAGGCATCTCGGGGGGTATCTCAGACGCTACAGTTTTGGGTCTATTTTTATGTATTTATTATGTATATTCTGAGTTTCCTCGCTAGACCTCCATCAATCTTAAGAAAACATCCCTAAGATCGCTATCGCTCGCCAGGAAAAAATCGACACCTAAATGCCACGAAAAGTCTCAATATTAACAAATTAATGAGACGAAAGGTCCTAACATTGGCCAACTATTGAGGCGAACGTCTTAAAATCTCATAACTAATGTGTGTGTGTGGGGCGGAGGGGGTTCCTCAAGAGCTCTTTTCTTACCGCGAATTATGAGCATAACATCTTGTTTTTTTGACAACATTATGAGGTAGATGAAAATAAATTATGTACTCTGAAACGTTGGCAGAATGAATATAAACGCCATATGAGGAGGAGCACATTGTATTGACAACGTTTCTCATACGCCTGATGAAGCTATATGCGAAACATTATCAATAAGGTGCCCTCCCCCCACCCCAGCCCACCCAGCCCCCTTATATGGTATTTATATTCAACTAAATTTAAGGCTCTTTGGCATACGGTATCGGCCACTATTCCGGTGTAATAGAGCTAAACCCTTTCACGCACAGGACGCAATTTGCGCCCTTTCTGGGATGCTTAAAAGCCTTTGTGACCATAAGGGGTGTTTATATAGAGAAACCTTTAGCTAAGTTACTTGAACCTCTGCAATTGTCATTGAGTGAGCTGTGGTCAGAAAACAAATTTTGGAGGTCATTATTATAAGATTGAGAGAACTCTATTTCTAAATGCTAAACCGCAACGCCTGAGTGCACTAAACAGGATAGCGAGAGGGTAAAGTTGTTCGAAATGTTATAAACACTGTAATTCGGACGCTTCCACATCAGAATTGCCACTAAAGGCGCCGTAATCTGCGCTCGTGTGACCTCGCCTTAAAAATAGGATCCGGCGCTCCATCTCCATTGACAATAACGTGGTGGGTGCGGGGGGGGGGGGGGGGGGGGATAGTACGTTTTATCTAAGGGGGGTACGGTATATTTTTGGTCTATTTGTTCATGTATTATATATTTTCTTAGTTTCCTCGCTAGACCCCCATCAAGCTTAACAAAAAAATCCCCAAGATCCCCCTTCAAGATAAATTGGTACATTTTTTCGGGAGAGAAATGGGCCGGGACAGTCACAAGCATTAATCAGGGCTTATTCTACAGTTTTTACTTCAGTTTCTAGCGGTAGACAGACTGTAGGCTACTCATAAATATATATTTTTTATAATTATGCAAGTTTTGTTAAGGGGGAAAAGTGTATTTATTGGGCGGTGTTTTCATTTAATTATAATAGTTGCCTGAATATTAAAATGTAAAACTTGCAAACTAAACAAACCAAAATTGGGACAAGGACAATATAAAGTCAAATTAAATGATCAAAATCGCTATGTGGAAACAACGCTTACTAAAATGAAAATTATTAAATCAAAGAACAACACCACCGATACTAAATGGTTCAAGTGGCCAACTAGGGATCCCTGTTCTAAGTGATATCAAAGTAATCTCCAAATACGGTAAAATCCCAGGTAAAACTGCGACCCTTTTATTAATAACTTGTATCCTGGCCGCACATTAGCTGCCCCGACCATCATTAAGGGGAGATTTCCACCTGGAGGATTTTTTTCTGAACCTCTTTCTCCCTCATGTTTAACCCCATTGATTGTGAGATTTAAAGACGCTTGCCCCATTAGTTTGGCGATTTTAAGAACCCTCGCCCCATTTCTGTAAATTTTAAGACCAATCGTGCCATTTAGGGGTCGATTTTATCCCGGCGAGCGATAGCGAGCCTGTAATTTAAGGGGCACCGGCCTTCGGCCGGGAAATTTTTCTACCGAAAAATGTACAAATTTATCTTGAAAGGGGGTCAAGGGGGAGTAATTTTAAGTTTGATCGAAGTCTAGGGAATCAACTAAAACCCTCCCCTTAATCGGTCCGTGTCAAGAATAACCCATTATGTTGCTACTGGATGGGGGCCATTAGGCAAATTAACCCGGCTTGCTATTCATCTGGAGCCCATCACCTTCCTATAGGGGCCAGGGATATTGAGCTCCTATAGATTTGGAACGCCGATATCAAGGTCTGGAGTTTGTATATGGTTGGTTGTTCTTGTTGTTGTTGCTGTTCCCCAAGCTGCCTGGCCGAAAAGCCCCTGAGCAAGGCCAAGGCCATAACCAAGCGCCCCCACAGAAACCTCCCTGCTGACCACAATAAAGCCTGGGTGACCGAAGCCACTCTATGGCGGGGAGCTGAGGAGGGTGCGGAAACGCCCGGGAAACCAAAGCCCCACCCAGGGCCCTGTGCCCCTCAGCAATTATGAAGAGAAAGTTGAGGGGCAAAGGAAAAATGTGACGCTTTGGCTTCCAATCTTGGTAGATTGGGAGGTCAATCCACGGAAGAGACGCCGTCACTTGAGATCTAGAAAATATATAAGTAAAAGGAACAGTCAGAGTAAGCTATGGGTATGGCAGAGATCGCTCAGTTCTCACTCTGATAGACCAGCCCATCACCATGGTTGGTAGAAAACATTAGCGTGATCGTATAATATGAGCTATACATATCAAGTTATAATGAGCTTCTATAGATTTATGAGACCGATATATATATGTGTAGAGCTTGTATATAGTCGGTAGAAAACATTAGCGTGATCGTATAAAATGAGCTATACGTATTAAGTTGTATATAGGGAGCGAAGATATTGAGCTCCTATAGATTTGGAACGCCGATATCAAGGTCTGGAGTTTGCATATGGTCGGTACAAAACGTGTGATCGTATAATTAATATTTTGTGTCATGCCCCAGGAACCCAGGCCAGTAGTGCAGCACTCTAGCACCTAAACCACTAGACCACCGAGGAGCTTAAAAGTAGTGGCTTCATTTGGAATTATATCCCATCCACCACCACCCGCTCTGACTCGTGATCACGTAGCTAGATACCACACACACACACACACACACACACACACACACACACACACACACACACACAAACACACACATACACACACACACACACACACCTCACACACACAAACACACACACACACACACACACCTCACACACAAACACTATAGCAACTAAGTACTAGAGAAGGATACTTGTAATCTGGGACACATTGAAGGCCTCACTGATGAACAAGTTATATATAGGGAGCGAAGTTAATTAGCTACTATAGATTCATATTATTTTCATATTATCACCATCCTACCAATTGCCGACTTGCGAGTTTCGTTCTATAAGGAAGTTGGAGCTGTAGACAACGATATTTAACAGAATTTACAGCTAAAATACGGTCGTAGTACATAATTGTATTTACACATAAAGCCCAATTCAACATACCATTTATCCATCAGAAACGTACATTATTATTGCATTTCTGTTTAATATCGATGTTCACGGCTCCAACTTCCTTATAGCCTGAAAATCGCAATTAGCTTACACATAAACCTAATTAATGAAATCAATAAAACTAATGAATATATGCGGCACTCCAAGGATTCGAATCTAAGATACTCACACCAAAGTTCCACGCACTAAATATTTTGCAATCAAGACCGTTGATATAAAGGTCTAAAGTTTGTATATGATCGCTACAAAACATTAGAGTGATCGTACAAATTGAGTTATAGATACGAAGGTGTTTTATGACTGTCAGTATTCCAGGACGCTTTTTCACTGTAATCTGGCTGTCATTAGTCGATTTCTTGCAGCTTAGAAAATACCTCTAGCAATCAAAGACGTAAAATCTATCTCAATTAAATCTCTAACAAACACGAGTCTCTTCTAAATTGACTAAAATAGGCTGAACATAATGCAACCACGCGTCTTCGTCTAAAAAGAGCTATAAACAGTATACACCAATTTGCTGCATCCCTTTTATGAAGTTGTGGTGAATAAAGAATTTCCAAGTGTCATATAATAGTATTAACATATATATATATATAAAGATGAATAGTGGAAACAGTGGCGATATTGAGAAAAACAGAACAAGGACACACAACAAAAGATCAGTATTTACGACGAAGCGCTGGTTGTGAGAATAACCCTTTCACCCCCATTAGGTAATATTCACCATATTCTGGATACCATTAGACGATTTTCTTTATTATATAATCTACTTCTACGACTCAAATGGGTAAACACGATCTAAATCAACCCTCTTAATATCATAGGTATATCTTAAACTGCGTAAAATCGTCTAATCTTAGCCAGAATCGAAGGTAAACAGGCGTCATGGTGCTGAAGGGGTTAATAGGTCTTTTGGAAGCTGTATCTTAGGCCTACCTATACACATTACTCTCCCTTTGTGGCCCCCTTTTAAGGGGAGGTATTTAGTTTGTTCCCTAGACCTCCATCAAGCTTAAAATTACACCCCCTTGAGTCCTTTTCAAGATAATTTTTTACATTTTTCGGTAGAAAAATGTCCCGGCCGAAGGCCGGTTCCTCTTAAATTACAGGCTCGCTATCGCTCGCCAGGATAAAGTCGACACCTGAATTGCACGAAAGGTCTTAATATGGGGTGAAAGTTCTTAACATCGCTAAACTAATGGGGCAAACATTTTATAATATCAAAAGCAATGGGGCTAAACATGAGGGAGAAAGGGGTCAAGAAAAAAATCCCTCAAGTGGAGATCTCCCCTTAAAGCAACTACTCAATAATTGGTATTAGTTACACAATTCTTATTCTGTTATTGCTTATCATCACCTTTCCGATAACTATATTATTTATATTTATATGTTCATGATGATATTTCCGAAATTACGCTCTCAGAAACTTATTTTTATTGATGTATATATATATATATTCGTTCACTGGGTTTAATTAAATTCCTCTTCTACCCCCAAGAATTTACCTTAGTTCCATCTCCCCTCCCCCTCAAAAAAAAAAAAAATAAAAAAAAAAAAAATATATATATATATATATATATATACTGCTTATATACCGTATATAAAATAAATATATATATCAAATATATAAATAAATAAAATAAGTAAATATATGTAAGTAAATCAATACAAATGTGCGTTCTGCATTATTTACTGGCAATGGAAAGACTTCACGAGCACAATTTTGATTAAATCCCTTGTTTCAATGTTTAAAGTGATCTATAAAAGCTCTACACTTTACAGCACGAAGTTTGTTTACCATGATAAATAGCTATATATGCTAAACTAAACAGGTTCAAGACATATCAGTTTGTTTACCATGATAAATAGCTATATATGCTAAACTAAACAGGTTCAAGACATATCAGTTTGTTTACCATGATAAATAGCTATATATGCTAAACTAAACAGGTTCAAGACATATCAGTTTGTTTACCATGATAAATAGCTATATATGCTAAACTAAACAGGTTCAAGACATATCAGTTTGTTTACCATGATAAATAGCTATATATGCTAAACTAAACAGGTTCAAGACATATCAGTTTGTTTACCATGATAAATAGCTATATATGCTAAACTAAACAGGTTCAAGACATATCAGTTTGTTTACCATGATAAATAGCTATATATGCTAAACTAAACAGGTTCAAGACATATCAGTTTGTTTACCATGATAAATAGCTATATATGCTAAACTAAACAGGTTCAAGACATATCAGTTTGTTTACCATGATAAATAGCTATATATGCTAAACTAAACAGGTTCAAGACATATCAGTTTGTTTACCATGATAAATAGCTATATATGCTAAACTAAACAGGTTCAAGACATATCAGTTTGTTTACCATGATAAATAGCTATATATGCTAAACTAAACAGGTTCAAGACATATCAGTTTGTTTACCATGATAAATAGCTATATATGCTAAACTAAACAGGTTCAAGACATATCAGTTTGTTTACCATGATAAATAGCTATATATGCTAAACTAAACAGGTTCAAGACATATCAGTTTGTTTACCATGATAAATAGCTATATATGCTAAACTAAACAGGTTCAAGACATATCAGTTTGTTTACCATGATAAATAGCTATATATGCTAAACTAAACAGGTTCAAGACATATCAGTTTGTTTACCATGATAAATAGCTATATATGCTAAACTAAACAGGTTCAAGACATATCAGTTTGTTTACCATGATAAATAGCTATATATGCTAAACTAAACAGGTTCAAGACATATCAGTTTGTTTACCATGATAAATAGCTATATATGCTAAACTAAACAGGTTCAAGACATATCAGTTTGTTTACCATGATAAATAGCTATATATGCTAAACTAAACAGGTTCAAGACATATCAGTTTGTTTACCATGATAAATAGCTATATATGCTAAACTAAACAGGTTCAAGACATATCAGTTTGTTTACCATGATAAATAGCTATATATGCTAAACTAAACAGGTTCAAGACATATCAGTTTGTTTACCATGATAAATAGCTATATATGCTAAACTAAACAGGTTCAAGACATATCAGTTTGTTTACCATGATAAATAGCTATATATGCTAAACTAAACAGGTTCAAGACATATCAGTTTGTTTACCATGATAAATAGCTATATATGCTAAACTAAACAGGTTCAAGACATATCAGTTTGTTTACCATGATAAATAGCTATATATGCTAAACTAAACAGGTTCAAGACATATCAGTTTGTTTACCATGATAAATAGCTATATATGCTAAACTAAACAGGTTCAAGACATATCAGTTTGTTTACCATGATAAATAGCTATATATGCTAAACTAAACAGGTTCAAGACATATCAGTTTCATACCCTGAACCTAAACAATCAAACTTGGAAGCATTTTGGATATTATACAGCACCGTGCTATTTTTCCCATTTTGGAATTTTGAAACAGACACAACTGCATGTACAGATATTATAGCTCGTAAACATACTTGAGGAGATTAGCTTAAGGGGATAGTGGCCGTTTTTTTTTAATTCAGATATTTATATAATTTTAGTTTCCTCCCTAGACCTCCATGAAGCTTAAAAAAACACCCCCTAGACCTCCCTTCAAGATAAATTTGTACACTTTTCGGTAGAATAATATCCTGGCCGAAGGCCGGTCCCTCTTAAAATTATAGGCTCGCTATCGCTCGCCAGGAAAAAATCGACTCCTGAATGGCACAAAAGGTCTTAAAATTGACAACGAAATGGGGCGAAAGGTTTTAACCCTTGTCTAGCGGGGTGTTTTGGGCATATTCAGGCCCTCCTGAATGATCAATCAAGTATCTGCATGAAAAGAAATGTATTCAGCAAAAAACTAGGTGCCAAAAGCTTCAAAATGAGACCAGAACGAGCTACGTAGCACTCGTGCTTCTCATGCAGTGGTGCCACCAACATGGGAGTTTAGCGTATAGCGGCATATTTTTTCCCACTACGCTCACTAATGGTAACACTGCCGTCACCTCGAGAACAGAGGGAGCGTGAGTCAGTGGGTGGCGGTAAGCCCTGGGTGTCGGACGTGTGGCCTGCTGCGCTCCCGGCCATTTGCACTCTATTTTAACCCTTTAAAAGCCTTAATAATGCTCCTAACTTGCTGCAAATTGGTGCACGACTTAAGTCGAGCGCTGCTCTTTAAGGGTTAAACTCGTCAAACTAATGGGCCGAACATCTTAAAACCTCGACACTAATGGGGCTAGACACGAGGGAGAAAGTGGTCAAGAAAATCGACCCATCTCCTCTTAAAGACTTGTGGGTCGGAATGGGATGTATCAATAATGGTGTGGATAACATGCCATACCACTCATCAAAGATTACATGGCTTGGCGGAGACAGGTGCTCTACTGAACACTCTGTTGTTGCTCGTTGCTTTAACTACGGTACTGTATCTTCAGTATCTCGTGTTGTAACCTGGCTTGACCGTAAATAAAGAGAAAGAGTTAACCTAGAAATATGAGAATATAATTATAAAATCGTTATTTCCACATAGCGAGTTTGATAAGATAGTTTGTCTTTATATTGTGTCGTTCCCGTTTTGGTTTGTATATTTTGCAAGTTTTACATTATAATAAAATAATATACAATCTTACGTGCCCATGTAGGTGTCAGGGTGGGGAGTTATGCGGTCTGTATGTTGCACTAATTGAAGGTGTAGGTGATGGGACGGTGCCGTGCGGTAAACGGCGGCGCCCACATGCAAACCACAGATTAGTTTCTCGTTTATTATAATCCGCTGTAACCTGGCGTGGCCGTAAAGAAAGAGAAAGAGTGAACCCAGATATATGAGGACATTCTAAGAAAAGCAATATAATACGAAAAATATAACTTCTTTCAGTCAAAAATCTCAAATTTGTTGATATATGATTACCAACAATATTTAGAAAAATGCTATTAAAGAAATTATTTAGCTTGAACCACTTTAATAGAAGTAGTGTAAGCGCTTAATAAGGATCGATATAAGGCTAAGAATATATATATATAATTATTAAGAAACATGAGATCAACCATAAGATTTGTAATGATTGATAACAAAACAAACACACACACACGCGCACACACACACACACACACACACACACTCACACACACACACACACACAACACATATCAGAAAAAGCAACACTAAGCAAAAGAGAAAACCTGGAACATTGGATAATTTATTCTGACGAGAAAGTTAAAGGTCAGACGAAAGAAAACAATTATTTTAAGAATACCGAGCGAAAGAAAACTAATGATCATGTATTACCAAGAAATAGGTAAACTTGTACACTATTCTTGTATTAAATTTAGAGAGAGTGAGTGAGTAAGTGAGTGTTGGTGGTGCTTATGTTTAGATGCTTATGTTCTGGGTGTGGTGTCCCGAGTTCGAATCCCGGGAGGACCATATGCTTTCATTAGTTTATTCTAGTGCAATGGGGTTTGTAATGGAGGATTAATGTTAAGAACGGGGTGTTCCTTAATGAATTATATCTTCCTGTGCTTTATGAAATCAGATAGATACTCACTGTTGAGGGGAGGTATATTATATTTAGTTTGTTCCCTAGACCTCCATCAAGCTTAAAATTACACCCCCTTGAGTCCCTTTCAAGATAAATGTGTACATTTTTCGGTAGAAAAATGCCCCGGCCGAAGGCCGGTTCCTCTTAAATTACTGGCTCGCTATCGCTCGCCAGGATAAAATCGACACCTGAATGGCATGAAAGGTCTTAATATGGGGTGAAAGTTCTTAAAATCGCTAAACTAATGGGGCAAACGTTTTATAATATCAAAAGCAATGGGGCTAAACATGAGGGAGAAAGGGGTCAAGAAAACATCCCTCCAGTGGATATCTCCCCTTAAATTACAAGTTTGCTGTAAGTTTTGTAAGGACTGCAATATGAGATATAGGAACTGAGAACATGAGGAATAATTAGCCGGAATATACTTAGAAGCCACAGTTGGAAATGGAGGGTTATGTCATATCATTTCATATGTATTCACCAACCCACCAATTAACTTACAAATAACCCTAATTTATGAAATTAATGAAACTAATGAATATGTGTGGTACTCCAAGGACTCGAACCTAGGATACTCACACCAAAATTACGCACACTAAGTATTAAGCTATCAATACGGTTAAAGGTTTAGCATAGCCTACGACATATTGTTCATACTGAATATTAATCTAAGCATGTACATATACCCAACTGCAGTATGGTAGCCTAATGAATGGAAGGGGTAATTGATGGGGCACTTAACCACAAGGGAAGGCCTCGCTAGGAATTACTCCTGAATCAGACAAAATTCATATTTATTCACCAACCCACCAATTAACTTACAAATAAACCTAATTAATGAATTTAATGAAACTAATAAATACATGTGGTACTCCAAGGACTCGAATCTAGGATACTCGCACCGAAATTCCGCACACTAAGCATTACGCAAGAAAACAACAACGAAAATAGTGATAAAATGGAGCAAAATCAGAATAATAGTATATAATTATGTTGAAGAAGTTGGTAATGTCAGCCACAAATGCAACCCCTGTAGTACCGGTGCCGTCCTATTCAACTAAATTCTGGCTACTAGTAGACGATTTAATTCACTTTAAAAAGCACTTCAAGCAATTAACAGGCTTTAAATGATCTCAGTTAACCCTTTTTACTACCACAGATTCTTCTTAAATCGCACAAAAAAGTATAGCTAGACTAAACTTTAAAAAACGTCGCCGGTACAGTAGGGGTTAAGTTGTTTCTAGGACTACCCTCATTTAACACGGAGCAAGCCTTACGAGAAGGTGTAATATTTTGTGGATGCTTAATTACTTCATATATATATACATTACATATCACTGCAAGACTCAAGATTATTAGGATAAAACGTAGAAGGTGACGGTAAAGGAGAATTATGAAGATACTAATTTCTCCCTCGTGTTTAGACCCCTTAGATTTGAGATTTTAAGACGTTCGGCCCATTAGTTTGGCGATTTCAACACATTTCGTTCCATTTCCTTGTCAATTTTAAGACCTTTCTTGCCATTTACCTGTAATTTTAAGAAGAATCGGCCATTGGCCGATTTTTTAAGCTTGATGGAGGTCTAGCGAGGAAACTAAAATATATATGTATAACGAATAACTCCCCGCCATGGAGTGGCTTCGGTCACCCAGGCTTTATTGTGGTCGGCAGGGAGGGTTCTGTGGGGGCGCTCGGTTATGGCCTTGGCTTTGCTCGGGGCCTTGGGGCTGTTCGGCCAGGCTGCTTGGGGAACAACAACAACAACAACGAATAAATAGATCAAAAATGAATAATAATAATTCAATAAACAGCCACTATCCCCTTAATTACTTCACATACATCACATTTCACTGTAAGACGCACAAAATATTCGGATAAAATCGTAGACGGTGACGGTAAAGGAGAATTTGGAATATACTACTTTCAAACTGTATTAGCTTATATGAATTTGGAATATACTACTTTCAAACTGTATTAGCTTATATGAATTTGGAATATACTACTTTCGAACTATATTAGCTTATATGAATTTGGAATATACTACTTTCAAACTGTATTAGCTTATATGAATTTGGAATATACTACTTTCAAACTATATTAGCTTATATGAATTTGGAATATACTACTTTCAAACTATATTAGCTTATATGAATTTGGAATATACTACTTTCAAACTGTATTAGCTTATATGAATTTGGAATATACTACTTTCAAACTGTATTAGCTTATATGAATTTGGAATATACTACTTTCAAACTATATTAGCTTATATGAATTTGGAATATACTACTTTCAAACTGTATTAGCTTATATGAATTTGGAATATACTACTTTCAAACTATATTAGCTTATATGAATTTGGAATATACTACTTTCAAACTATATTAGCTTATATGAATTTGGAATATACTACTTTCAAACTGTATTAGCTTATATGAATTTGGAATATACTACTTTCAAACTATATTAGCTTATATGAATTTGGAATATACTACTTTCAAACTATATTAGCTTATATGAATTTGGAATATACTACTTTCAAACTGTATTAGCTTATATGAATTTGGAATATACTACTTTCAAACTATATTAGCTTATATGAATTTGCTATCTTAACCCTTTCACCACCATTACGTCATTGTTATCATATTCTGGTTACCATTAATATTCGAGCCTATTTTAATGTTTGTGCAACCTGTAGGCAGCTATGTTAAGGGGAGATGGGTCGTTTTCCTATATCCCTTTCTTCCTCAAGCTTAGCCCCATTAGTTTTTAGATCTTGAGATGGTTGCTCCATTATTTTGGCGATTTTAAGACCTTCAGCCCCATTTCCTTGTCGATATTAAGACCTTTCGTGCTATTTAGGTGTCGATTTATTTTCCTGGCGAACGATAGTGAGCCTGTTATTTTGGAAGAACATTTTCTACGGAAAAATTTACAAATTAATCTAGAAGGAGGATCTAATGGATGTTTGTTTAAGTTTGATAGAGGTCTAGGGAGGAAACTAATAAAATAATAAATAAATTAAAAAAACAAAATCGACCAAAAAGTGAACCATCCTCTCTTAATCAACTTTCGAACCATATATGATAGGTCGATCACTCATTCACCTTGACGGGACACTAGCCTTAGGTAATCTTGCCATGTGTCTCCTCCTTTCACAAAAAAAAAAAAATATATATATATATACTGTATATATATAATGACAGGACAAACAGTAAACAACACAACAAGCATGAGCAGAAAGCATACGAGCCAACCTATTTGATGAACAGGCCAATCCACCCTTCCTTTCCTTTCACGACAAGCTTTCATATTCAAGCTTTATAATATTATAGCTTGTTTGATCGAATTACAAGAAAGAAGGAGAAGAAACAAGACGAGCCAATTTATCTGATGAACAGGCCACTCCACCGCCCCGCTTTCCCTCCGCGATAAGCTTTCATATTCCAGCTTTACAAATCCATATCTAATGAACTACTTGTGATATTTTTGTTTGTTCTGGTCTAATTTAATGAAAGAAGGAGAAGAAACAAGACGAGCCAATTTATCTGATGAACAGGCCACTCCACCGCCCCTTTCCTTCCGAGATAAGCTTTCATATTGCGGGCTGAAAATTCTCGGTGACACTAGACTTTAATATCCGAGCCACAAGTCGGCCGCAAGTGTCCACACCGGGGGACACTTTATGAACGTGTCCGGAGCCTTAGCCCTTATTATCGTCCTTTGGCTTGCTTTATACGGCCACTGGGTTTGAAGGTGGGTCACCTGATTTGTGTTCTCCTTTTCTTTCTTTCTCTGGCTTGTATCCATTCGGCCCCATTCAGCTTACTATTTTAAGACGTTTAAACCCCATCCAGGTGTCGACTTCTCACTGGCGAGCGATAGCGAGCCAGCATTGTACGGAGAAATCCCACATTTTACAAATTTAGCCTGCTGTCAATTGTTTTTTTTTTGTTTTTTTTAATTATGCTAAAAAAAAATCATCACCTGGATGGGAATAAATTTCTTAAAACAATAGGCTGAATGAGGCCGAATGGATACAACCCACAGAGAGAGAGAGAGGGAGAGAGAGAAAATAGAAAAACGAGGTGGGCCCCCTTTATGAACGCGTCCGGAGCCTCAGCCCTCATTATCGTCCTTTAGCTTGCTTTATAGGACCACTGGGTTTTAAAGTTTGGGAGGCGGCCAGTTTTCTTCCTCTATTTTTCCTTTCACTTTGGTGTTTTTCTTTTTCATCAATGTGTGTGTGTGTGTGTGTGTGTGTGTGTTTTTTTTTTTTGTTTTTTTTTTTTTTTTTTTAACATTCGAGGTTATTAATTGTGATATATCGTGTACATCATCGAAGCTATCTTGGGCAAAAATGGTTCCCATCACTAATTATTTACCTGATGTTTGCATTTCGGAAGTTTATGTATACTCTGTGTGAGTATTCAAGAAGGATTAGAAACTGACAAAATGTTTAGATAAATCATCTTAACCCCTTCCGTACCGGCGAGGTCTTTTTTTTCTTTTATTCTAGCTGTATTTAGATGATTCTGTGCAGCTTAAGAAGGATCTGTGGTAGTAAAAAGGGTTAATTAAAATAGTTCGAAGCCTGTTAATTGCTGGAAGCCCTTTTGAAACTGAATAAAATCGTCAAATAGTAGCCAGAATATAGTGAAAAGACGTCTCCGGTACAGAAGGGGTTAATAATGAAGACCCATCCTCCAATGGGTTTCCTCTAACCAGTCGAGAACCTGAATGGCGATGCACCCCTTTGAATCAGCACCCAACACAAACGAGACAATGCAGTGATCTTTTTATAGTCCTGATGATTCATAACTTGGCTTTCTATCTATCTATCTATTGCCTGACGCCGTGATCCCCGAAGGGGTGGCCACGAACGAACCGCCCCATGCACCTCTGTCCCCTGTCAGTCGACGCCCCTCCCCCCAACCAGCACCGCCTTCATTCATGTAGTTCCTCACTCCATCCTTCCACCTCATATTCGGTCTACCTCTCCCCCTCTGTCCCTCCACCTCGCTCTCGTACACCCTGTTAGTCATTCTCTCGCTTTCCATACGTTCCATATGGCCGAACCATCTCAAGTTGTTCCTTTTCACACTTTCCAGCACATCTACCTCCACACCACACCTCCTTCTTACTTCCTCATTAGTCTGTCTATCCCTCCATGTAATTCCGCACGCACTCCTTAAGTAATTCATTTCCACTGCTCTCACTCTTGGTCTGAGTCTCTCAACCAACGTCCATGCTTCGCTTCCGTAAGTCAGTGTCGGGATTACCACACTGTCATGCAAGGACTTCTTCACTTCCATACTGACCACCCTATTTCTTGTTACTGCTTTTAGCGTTCCTACAACCCTCTTCCCCTGTTGTACCCTCTCCCGCACCTCTTCATCCATAGTCCCATCTTTACTCAACACACTGCCCAGATACTTAAAAGAGTTGACGATCTCCATAGCCTGACCGTTCAGCTTCACCTCACACTCTGTGACTTCACCCCTTTCGAAGACCATAACCTTGCTCTTCCCCGTATTTACCTTCAAATTCCGTTTTTCGCACACTGTTCCAAACTCATTTACCAGACCCTGCAACTCCCATTCATTATCACTCATCAGAACTGTATCATCCGCAAACAGCAGTATAGGTAGCTTCCACTCAATTCCCTCCCTTTTCAGCGATACACCAACATCCACTGCTCTTGATAGTATTTCTTTCATAACTCCATCCATATATACAGTAAACAACCACGGGGACATCACACACCCCTGTTTCAAACCAACATTCAGGTCAAAGAACTCGCTCTGCTCACTCTCCACATGTACTGCTGCCTTTGCACCCTCATAAATGCTCTTCACTGCTTTCAGCAACTTGCCCTCTACTCCGTATATTCTAAGTACTTTCCACAAACCTTCTCTATCCACTCTGTCATAGGCCTTCTCCAAGTCCATAAAGGCAACATACACCTTTTGTTTCTTCTCCAGATACTTCTCCACAACACAATTCAGGGTAAAAATCTGATCTACACATCCTCTTCCCTTCCTAAAGCCTCCCTGCTCGTCGCCTATCCATTTCTCCGTTCTCACTCTCACTCTCTCAATCACTACCCTACTGTATACCTTCCCTACTACGCTTAGAAGACATATTCCTCGGTGGTTACCACACATTCCTCTTTCCCCTTTGCCCTTATATAGGGGGACTATTATGCCAGTCTTCCAGTCATCGGGTGCACTCCCCTTCTCCCATGCTAGTTTGCACATTTTCCATACCCATTCTATCACTATCTCACCACCATACCTCAACATTTCCCCACACACTCCATCTGTTCCTGGTGCTTTCCCCAACTTCACTCTTTTCATGGCTTCCCACACTTCTGACCTCCTGATCCCCACCTCCTCCTCCACTACTTCTCTTCTTCTCCCTCCCATACCATATCCAGCTATGTTTGCTGGCTCTTCATTCCTTTCATTTAGCAACTCACTGAAGTACTCCCTCCATCTTTCGACTCTCTCTTGCTTCTCGGCTAGCATTCTCCCATTCTTATCTTTCACACCCTTACTGTTTCCCTTGCTACCTTCCCTAACTTTCTTGACTTCTTTCCAGAACAGTTTCTTACTCTCCCTCCATTTTACACTCAGATTCCTTCCAAATTCCTCATCTACTCTTCTCTTACTTTCCTTCACTACTCTCTTCACCACCCTCTTACTCTCCACGTACCTCGCTCGTTTCTGTCTCTCGGAATCTTCATTCCCTCTACTACCCAACCACTCTCTATATGCTTTCTTCTTTTCTTCCACAGCTATTCTTACCTCTTCTGTCCACCATGCTGTACCTTTCACTCCCCTCCCTCTTCTCCTCACTCCACACACCTCCTCACATGCTTCACAGATCTCATCCTTAAACACCTTGCTCATCTCCTCCACTTCCTCCATAACTTCCAGGTCGAACCCACCTAGTCGTCTTTCCACTGCTCTCCTGTACTCCTCCCTGACTTCCTCCTCCTGCAACCTCTCCACCCTCCTCACCATTCCACCCTCCTCTCGCCTCCCTCCCGCTCTCCTCACCCACTTCTTTTGTATCCTAACCTTAGCTACCACTACATAATGATCAGACAGACCCCCTCCAATACCCCTATACACCCTAGCATCCATCACAGATTTCTTCATTCGTTCATCCACACATCCATAATCAATCAATGACTTTCGTTCCACCACTGTCTTATCCTTCATCGTCAACATCCGTTTCCACGTGTACCTGTGGGTCATTCTGTGTCGGAAGAAGGTGTTGGCTATCCACAGCCTCCTCCCCACACATACGTCCACAAGTGCACTACCATTCCCATTCACCTCTGATGGTACCCCCCACCCTCCCACCACTCCCTCAACTTTCCTATCACCCACCTTACCATTCATATCCCCAATCAGAAATATTCTTTCGTTCTTGTCAAACTTCTCCAGGCACGCCTCCACATTCATCCAGAACTCCTCTTTCTTTCTTTCAAGTATATCCTCTGTCGGGGCATACACGCATACAATCACCCACGTTTGTATTCCTACTTTCATTCTCACCCACACAATCCTTGAACCCACAGACCCATACTCTCTTACACATTCCTTCCATTTGCTACTTACAAACAAACATGCACCTTCTCTCGCTGTTCCTTCACTCACTCCAGCACACACACCCATTCCACACTCCCACTCTCTCACATCTGAACCTTTCCATTTGGTCTCTGTCATTCCACATACATCCAGCCTGGCATTCACTAACACTTCCAGAACCTCTCTCTCTTTTGTGCCATCATTCATGCCACTAACATTCCATGTAGCCATTCTCAGAATGTCCGAAGGCATGTCCTTAGTCGGTCGTGGTTCGTCAACGTTGGTTCCGTCCGCATCCGAGGCTGTTAGTTCGTTTTTTTTTTGCTTAGATATTTTTTCCGGGTGGGGGTCGCAAGCCCACCGACTCAACCTCTTTAGTCGCCTCTTACGACACGCAGAAGGCACGTGGGGCATATTCTATTCCCTAACCCCCAGGGGGAATGTACTGACGAAGATTAATCTTTGCTTGCTGAAACATCCGACTTACAATATATATATATATATATATATATATATATATATATATATATATATATATATATATATATATATATATAATACAACAATACAAACATTAACAACAAACAGACAATAACGGCTACCTAATTTCCCTATATTTCGTTTGGCGGAGATACCAAAAGAGAAGAGAGACTGCGGGACCTTAATAATAATAATAATAATAATTATAATAATATTTATTCAGTTAGCATTTTACAGTGATGGTACCACATAATATGCTACAAATATGACATGTACCTATCTATCTATCTATCTATCTATATGCTCTGGCCCAATCCCCATTTTGGGGGTAGCCGACTCAAGACAGAGCAAGAACAGGGAAAACACAAAAACAACATAAAACAAAAAATAAACACAGATAAAAAGCACAAACTCACACACATCCAGGTCACCCAGGAGAAGACCCAGAGACCAGGGTTACCAAGGTCGCTCCAGCACTCCCCCAGCCCCTGACCACCCGGAGAGGTTCCGATCTCGGCAGGCAGACATCCAGCCTTGCATAATTCCAACTAAGGATAGCTCAAAATCAAAAGAAGAAATAGGTTGAAAGGAAGAGAAAGACACCCACAGTAAGACTTGGAAGGCTAGCCAGAAGACCAACATAGCCGGTAACAAGGGAGCCACAGTGTATACATAGAAAGCGAGTGACCGTCAGACCATAGCAAGAAAGAAAAAAGAAAATATATAAAAGAAAAATAAGAGAAAATAGTTATAAGAACTAATATAAACAATGAGACACGGGGGACGTATACAAGAATGCTAAAGAAACAGCGTATAAAACAGAAAGAATGCTAAAGAAACAGCGTATACAACAGAAAGAATGCTAAAGAAACAGCGTATACAACAGAAAGAATGCTAAAGAAACAGCGTATGAAACAGAAAGAATGCTAAAGAAACAGCGTATAAAACAGAAAGAATGCTAAAGAAACAGCGTATAAAACAGAAAGAATGCTAATGAAACAGCGTATAAAACAGAAAGAATGCTAAAGAAACAGCGTATACAACAGAAAGAATGCTAAAGAAACAGCGTATACAACAGAAAGAATGCTAAAGAAACAGCGTATGAAACAGAAAGAATGCTAAAGAAACAGCGTATACAACAGAAAGAATGCTAAAGAAACAGCGTATAAAACAGAAAGAATGCTAAAGAAACGGCGTATAAAACAGAAAGAATGCTAAAGAAACGGCGTATAAAACAGAAAGAATGCTAAAGAAACAGCGTATACAACAGAAAGAATGCTAAAGAAACGGCGTATAAAACAGAAAGAATGCTAAAGAAACAGCGTATAAAACAGAAAGAATGCTAAAGAAACAGCGTATAAAACAGAAAGAATGCTAAAGAAACGGCGTATAAAACAGAAAGAATGCTAAAGAAACAGAGCTAACCAGAATAAGCCTAGCCACAACTAAAACAACCAGAACCCAATATAACAAAGGCACCACAGTGTATACTTAGGAGGGGAGAGACCGTAGACTAATAAGATAAATGACTAGTACAAAGGAATGAAATCAAGCAACAACAGATCTAGTGACCCTACTAGTGATACCATAAACAGAAAAACACAAAAAACAACAAGAATATAAGAATATATAACAGAAAGAGAGCTAAAGAAAGAGAGATGTACCGAAGAAAGAGCATAACTATAATAATAAACATATAAAGTTTCCAATTTAAGAGGACCGCCCTCTTTTTAGACTTAAAAAGTTCGAAATCCTGAAAATGGCATAGGTGTTTACTCAACATCCCTTCGTAAGCCAGTGAAATGTTATTGGTGAAAACCCATTATTTTTTGTTTATGTTTTCCGAACTTTTCCTGTATTTCTAAAAGCGTTATATAGCCAACTTTGAAACTGACAGGCTCAGTAACTACTGGTCGTACGAGGATCGTACATACGGTATATACACCGAAAGAACATAAAATACTCTAAAACTTCCCAAAAGCTGTATATTCTACTCTACCGTGTTCGTGTGGAAAATATTGTAAATAATAAAAAAGAATGTTCACCTAATATTAATGAATTTGGATCAATGCCCTCGCCTCCCATTGGGGTCATCCAATGTTAACCAAAAGTTAATGGGATACTTTCGAATATGGAATGAAGTTACTGACCAATTCGACTCGTCGAAAATAATTAATTGTTTTTGAGATGATGTGTGAATACACAGACAGACTCACAGACACCCATGCGGACAGACACACCGGAACAACTAATTATAAAAGGGAAAGGAGACGTGTATAACCCTTTGAGTACCAGCGACGTGTGCTATATTATATTCTAGCTATTTTGTAGACGATATTGTGCAGCTTAGGGAGGATCTGTGGTAGCTATAAGGGTTGTTTGAGATAGTTTGAAGCCTTATTATTGCTAGAGGTCCTTCCTAAGCTGAATAAAATCGTCTAATAGTTGCCAGAATATAATGAAAAGGACGTCCCCGGTACTGTATGGGATAATGACCCAAGGAATATAACCACAAACATTCGTGTTAGTCCATGCAATAGACATGGAGAAAATGCAATAGTAGTGTATGGGGTAAAGGTCCCTACCCCCAATTAGGGTCATCCAATCATCTTCAAAGTTGTTGTGTTAAGTCAGCGGCTAACCAAGAACTAGTAAGGCTACCTTGGATATCGCGAGTATCGACAAAAACCTAATGTGGTATGGGAGTGGGTGGGACAGGGGCGTCATTCAATATTAATGCGATCGTATCTCAAACTAAATGAAATGATTTACCAAATATCTTGGAAATCCACCAATTCGTTCTCAATATATTTTTCCAACCCACAGATACACAAACTGACAAACAAAATCACAAGAACGAAACCAATACCATGCGCGTTCACTCCAACAGTGACGCTCAGGGTAATAAAACAGCTTGCATCACAGATCATAAACCAACTATCATACCTTAATCAATAGCGATGGTTGTAGTAGCATTAAGAAACAAATAAGGTCTACATTTTTGTTTTAAGTGACTGTACACCCATTTCCCCTTCCCTCCTGAGGATCACGGTTCCCTTATGCCAGTGACCCGGGGGACGCCAATCACTCGATAATCCACACATGATTAATTAATTTGGAACCCACCCAGCTAGCACGCCTCAACGCCTCTACTTAACTAAATTATAACCTCCAGCCTACTCTAGATCTCTGAATGTGGTAGTGACTATGAATAAGACGATAATGATAATGATTGTAGAGTAAGGTTTTCCATTGCAGAAATAATATAAACTGTGGGCGAGAGGATATGTTAGGGTGCGCTTTGCCGAGGCATTCATCTCAGTGTCATTGTCCTTTGGATAGCAAGTTACCCAACCTAATACAGAGGAGCTACTGCATATTAGGCTATCCAGGTTGTCACGTATTACCTTTGCCAGGTTCAACTCACGGATCCTTCAGTACCAACCTCCATAGTACAGACAAGGTGGCCAACTGAGTTGGATGGGTTCATCCTGCTCACACTAGGAATCGGAAGTGGCCTGACAAATTTGTAGGGAAGTGTGTTGGAGTGGCCTTGCTACTAAACTAGCACCCAGAAAATCTAGACATCACATCTCAATATGACGGCAGGATATTATTAGGATACAGAGTGTGGTGCATTTATTTGTAGTACATCACCACTAAGATCACCGATATACTATAGAAAATACCCTTGCTAAAATTATGTCATCCATGTGCATTGTAGGACTATTATAATTTTCAAAGTATGTATTGAGAGACAGTAACTTGTATAAAACTCACACAAGGTGCGTTATAAAGTGATAATTAATGAAATTGAAGTCACGAGATGGTGCGACTGCTGGATCGGAGAACCAAGCTAGCACCTCGCTAACAGCCATACAGTGACCCGTAGCCGCTAGTACGGTATGGGAGGCCTAATAGTTGTCTGCAATAAAATCATCGCCGAGATTAGTATAGAAAGGTAATGTATAAAAGGAGATTTGGATAACAAACTAACAACAACTATCAAGTCTAAAATCTAACGAATTGGTTTCGAACTCTGACAGTGTTGGGCATAAAATATGAACAAACATCACGTGTATGTTTTTGATAACAAAATAATTGAGTGGGTTAAGTTGGTTTCGAGATAGTCATGGAAAAATGAAAGTTGTTAGTAGTATCTGTGTTATGGTATTGGACCCGTAGTGGACAAAGTTATAGTTTGGGGTACAGTCGTGACCAGAATAGCTGGGGAGAGAGGTAGCCTACTCTTACCTCAAGCCCCCTCCCTCCCTCCCTCCCTTTCTTCTAACTCTCCATCAGATTATATTCTAACTCTCTCTTCTAAATCTCACTCTCTCTCTCTCTCTCTCTCTCTCTCTCTCGCTCTCGCTCGCTTCGCTCTCTCTCTCTCTGTTCTAACTCTCTTCTAAATATTACTCTCTCTCTGTCACTGAGGAATATCACGAACAATCTTAATACATTTGTTTTCACTTGAGAACTGAATATCTGGATGTCACAAAGCATTTCTTCACCTACAGTGTGGTCAACGAGTGAAACATAATACCGGATGTATATAACATAATTGACACATAGAAAAGGAGGCTAGACACTCGTTTCGAAGAGGTTGTAGTAATATGTTAAGGGGGCCCACCTCGATTTGTTTTCTTTCTCTCCCTCTCTCTTTGGCTTGTATCCATTCGGCCTTATTCAGCCTACTTTTTTAAGACGTTTACCCCCATCCAGGTGTCAATATTTTCTTGGCGAGCGGTAGCGAGCCAGCATATATATATATATATATATATATATATATATATATATATATATATATATATATATTTACAGCAAGCTAAATTTGTACATTTTTCGATAGAAAAATTTCTCCGGCGAAACCGGATTTCTCCATGTCCATCTCAATCGCTCGCCAGGAATAAATCGACACCTGGATGGGGATAAACGTCTTAAAACAGTAGGCTGAATGGGGCCGAATGGATACAAGCCAGATACAGAGAGAAAAGGAGAGGAAGAGAAACCAAAAAACAGGTGACCCCCCCTAAGTGTACTCAATATTCCTCACCTTCATTATTTGCATTTCCCAGTTAGACATTTTCTCATTCTGCTTTGGGCCTTGTTTCATGCCAACCCATGGTCGGAGGGAGTGGTGGGTGGGGAGAGAACCTTATGCTTTGCTATCTTATCCTTCCACTTTGTAGCAAATCTCATGTTAGAGCTAAGTCCAGACTGCCTATAGTCTATTCGCTGTAAGTAGGCGAAAAATCATAACCTCTATCCTCTGTAACTCAAAAAGGGCTGGAGCAAATGGGCTGTACATTTCCACACCTATTCCCTGGTTGACCCTTCCCAAATGGTAGCAATATTAGCTCGATTACTCTAGTCGTTTTTGCGTTACAGAGGTTAGAGGTCATGATTTTTCGCCTACTTACAGCGAATAGACAATAGTATGGACCGCAATGCCTGTGCAGTCTGTGTATGTATGTAACTCTCTTACGCCCACTCACGACACCAGCACCTTTATTAATGGGAAATTTTAAGACGTTGGTTCCATTAGTTTGGGAATTTTATGACCTTTCACCCCATTTCTTTGTCAATATTAGGACCCTTCGCGCTATTCAGGTGTCGATTTTTTCCTGGCGAGCGATAGCGCGCCTATAATTTTAGGAGGAATCGGCCTTTGGCCGGGATATTTTTCTACCGAAAAATGTACAAATCTATCTTGAAGGGGGGTCTATTCGGTGTTTTTCTAAGCTTGATGGAGGCCTAGGGAGGAAACTAAAAAAAATATATGCATAAATGAATTAATAGACCAAACAAATAGACACTGTCCCCTTAATTTAGCAAAGAGGGTTTAAAATACCCAACAACGACCGTCCAAACATCGACTCAATATATACTGTATTTTCTTTTTCAACTATTATTACTATTATAGGGTAGAGAAGTGGGCGATAATTATGGTAATGGCGCTGCCCCGTGTTGGCCTCGGGGGAACAATTATGTAAATGAAATACACTCCTGGAGGGGTCCATCAGGGGAGAATTTTTTTTGGCCACCTGTGTAAAGACCGGCTATCAAGTTTTTAAAGGGGGTAGTGCTTGGTTTTTGGCCTACTGTATATATATACAGTATATATATATATATATATATATATATATATATATATATACACCGGTATATATATATATATTGTTTTTTGTTTTGTTTTTATTTTCTCGCTAGACCTCCATCAAGCTTGAAAAGATACCCCTTAGACTCCCTTTCAAGATTGATTTGTACATTACTCGGTAGAAAAAATTTCCGGTCGGAGGCCGGTTTCTTCTAAAAAAAAAACAGGCTCACTATCGTTCGCCAGGAAAAAATTGATACCTAAATAACACGAAATGTCTTACTATTGACAAATAAATGAGGCGAAAGGTCTCAAAATCGCCAAACTAACGGAACGAACGTCTTAACATCCTAAAACTATTATGCTAAACATGAGGGAAAAGGGGGTCCAGAAAAACCGAGCACTACCCCATTAAATGCCTTGTTCCCATTAGAAAAAAAAAGAAAAGAAAAAGAAAAGACAATTAATGGCAAAGCATTTATTGTGATGGCGACAATAGACCCTCAGGCATAAAGAATGGCAGTTTGGTAGTTTTTACGTACTTCGATTTCAACAAGTATTACTTTGGATGAATAATATTTTGTTATTGGGTTAAATTAGGAACGAAAAACACAAACTGGGTCTTTACAAACACACAACCAAATAACCCTTCTCTTATACTCCCTCAACACATACACATACACTTACCCTTACACACACCATCCACCACATACCTCCCTTACAACATACCTACCTTCACACTCACCACACATACACTTACCCTTACACACACCCTCCACACATACACCTACACCCTACACACACCATGCATACACACCCCCACCATACATACACTTACCCTTACACACACCATCCACCACATACCTCCCTTACAACATACCTACTTTCACACTCACCACACATACACCTACCCTTACACACACCCTCCACACCAGGTGTGGTGGAGTGGTCATGCCACTGGATTGGTAATCCAATGGACCCGGGTTCAAATCCCGATATGTCAATGGGAAGATATTATTGGGATTGAATTTGTGCTGTACCTAGTATCAGTGCATTACCACAAAGCCCACCGAAATGCCAAAAAAATACCCTCATTGTTCCCTGATTAAATAACACTGTATGAATATTCCCATATTCAAAATATGTTACAGGGGGACAATGCCTAGTGAGTTCACTGCTCAATAGGTGGCGTTGTGAGAGTGAGGGTCTGAGTCTGGAGGGTGAGACGGTGAAGCACTTGAGCGAAGCAACCAGCCGCTTCAGAGATGGAGCTGCTTCGAGCCATGATGGATGCTTCACATGTCTCACTCCCCAGACTGGAACAAGACCTCACGGGCTTCACCGTGTTGAGCGGTGGAATGTACAGGCTCTCAGCCTATGCCCGAGAGGGAGTAGTTGGAATATAGAAAAAAAAAAAAAAAAAAAATACACCTACCCTTACACACACCCTCCACACATACACCTACACCCTACACACACCATCCACCACATACCTCCCTTACAACATACCTACCTTCACACTCACCACACATACACCTACCCTTACACACACCCTCCACACATACACCTACACCCTACACACACCATCCACCACATACCTACCTTCACACGCACCACACATACACCCTACACACAACATACATACACCCTACACACACCATACATACACACACCTACCCCTACACACCCCCACCATACATACACCTACCCCTACACAACCCCACCATACATACACCTACACCCTACACACACCATACATACACACACCTACCCCTACACACCCCCACCATCCATACACCTACCCTTACACACACCCTCTACACCTACACCCTATATACACACACCTACCCCTACACACACCATACATACACACACCTACCCCTACACACCCCCACCATACATACACCTACCCCTACACACCCCCACCATACATACACCTACCCTTACACACACCCTCCACACCTACACCTACACCCTACACACACCATACATACACACACCTACCCCTACACACACCATACATACACACAATTTTTTTTTTTTTTTTTTTTTTTTTTTTTTTTAAGAGACAATGAACGGAGGAAGGAAAAACACAGATAAAACAAAAAGGTCCATGTGCCTAAAGGCATCCTCCATTCATAAAATGTTTGTAACAACTGGATTTAAACATTTGTAGATTGTAAGTTTGTGGAAAGCTATTCGAGGGAAGTGAATTCCAAAGAGTAGTAGCTCTGGGGATAAATGAATTCTGATAAGCAGAAGTCCTGCATTGTGGAGGAGAAAGTGTAAATTCATGGGCGCTCTCAGCTGCCCTAGTTCTACGGGGAAAGATGTGGAGAGGCGGCACAATTGAAGCAAGTTCCTCGGAACAATTGCTGTGAAAATATCTGTAGAATATTGCAAGGGATGCAACGTTTCTTCGTATGGATAATGTAGGAAGGTCCTGTGTGATTGCAGGGTTATTGATTAATCTAATAGCTTTATTTTGAATTTTGTCCAACTGCCTCAATGCAACCACTCCCACTTCCACCCCACAGAGGTGAACAGTAATCCATCTGAGAACGCACATGACTTTTATATATCACGGCCAACTGCTCGTCAGTGAAGAATTCTCGAACTCTGTACAGGAGTCCCAGTTTTTTAGAGGCATTCTTAGCAATGCTTCTAACATAATGTGTCCAGCTCAAGTTAGTAGTTAATGTTACACCGAGAATGTCAATACTAGGGGAAGTGGGAATATTTACATCATTAAAATATATATGGGAGTCAGTGAGATTCTGTCGGTTAGAAAATTGAATGTACTTGGCTTTCTGTGCATTAAAGGAAACTAGATTCTTTTGTCCCCATCCATTAATTCTAGAAAGGTCCTGGTTCAGAGAAATTGCAGTGTTTATTTTTGAATTTATAAGATCGGGTTGGGTGAAAGAATTGGTAAATGTGAAGGAACTGTGGAGTGTTGAGTCATCTGCGTAGGAATGTATTGGATTATGAGTGGTAGATATGAGATCATTGATATGAATGAGGAACAGAATTGGGGCCAAAACTGATCCCTGGGGAACACCAGCATTTATTGAGTGAAATTGAGAATAAAGGCCATCTACCATTACACGTATTTTTCTGTTATGAAGATAAGAAGAAATTAGTGGAACTAATGATGCAAGGCCGTAGTGTGACATCTTCGACAATAAGGATTGATGCCAGACTCTATCAAATGCCTTTGATATATCCAGTGCTATTGTATGTGTTTCACCATGTTGGTCTGTAGCTTGGTTGATTTGATGCGTAAGAAGGCAAAGCATGTCTGCAGTTGATCGACATCGTCTAAAACCATATTGCCTATCACTGATTAATTTATTATTCTCAAGATGCTTAATTATGTGATTATTTAATATAATTTCAAAGACTTTACCAAGAGTGGAAGTTATAGCTATTGGTCTGTAGTTTGATGGATCTGAAGAGGCACCTTTTTTAGGAACTGGATGGATGTTTGCTTCTTTCCAGGGTACTGGGAAGCATGAGGTATGAGTACACAGACGGAAAATGTTTGCCAATACAGGAGCGAGCACCAAGGAGCAATTCTTAAGTACTATTGGAGGAATTTCATCTGGACCAGGAGCCTTATCTACCGAGAGATTCTGCAAAATAGTTTTGACATGTCTGGTGTGGATCTTAAGTGAGGGAATTTCAGGCGAATTAAAATTAAGTACAGGGACATCTTGATTTATTTCATCTAAGGTTGAGTTGGTGGAGAAAATATCCGCAAGAAGGTTAGCTTTACCTCGTGGGTCACTTACAAGATTGCCAGTCAGAGATTTTAATGGTGGAATGGATGAAGCAGTAGTGAAGTTGGATTTAAATGAGTTAAGAGTAGACCAAAATATTTTGTTATCATTTGGATTATTTAGAAGTTTATTTGCCTGCTTGTGGAGAAAGTTTGATTTAGTTAGGTTTAATACAGTTTTGGCATGATTTCTGATGTTTCTAAAGTAATTAAAGGCTTCATGTGTTTTTGATCTTGTGTATGCATTGTAGGCTATTGCTTTTTGTTAAGTTACTCTAGCACAATTATGGTCAAACCATTTAGGTGAATTAGATCTTTTACTGTACTTTTGATGAGGAATAAAAGTTTCCATTCCAATTTTTACAAAATCTTGTATGTGGCTCAAGGTGGAGTGTTCATCATTAGAAAAGAAAGAGGTCCAGGGAATATCAATAAAGAAACCTTGAAGACCCTCCCAGTCTGCCCTATCGTAATGCCATTTAGTCACCAAAACAGGTTCAGAGTGGGAAGGTGTGGTAGGTGATAGACAGGTAGCCTGTATCAGACAGTGATCAGAAGATCCAAGCGGGGACCTCACTGTAACATCATAATTTTCTGAATTGGTTGTTAAAAATAAGTCCAGTAGGTGGGAATTATGATTAGGATTATCTGGTACACGGGTGGGTTGGTTGACTAGTTGAGTGAGATTAAATGAGTCTGCAAATAGCTCACATTCAAGACCAGCATCATCAGTCCTGGCTGAATGAGTGAGCCATTCAACATTATGGACATTAAAATCACCCAACACAGTGATTTCAGAAGAAGCATTTAAGTTGAGGACACTGAGTTGTGAGGACAGAGAATCAAAAAGACTTTGCTCTGGAGGAGTATTTGGGGAACGGTAGATGCAACATATGTATTTAAATTTACCAGCAGAAATTAATTTGTATATAGAATAATCAAAATAGGGACAATTGAAACTAGTAACCTCCTCCAGGGCAATTTCAGATTTTGCGAAGCAACATACACCTCCTTTAGGTCTGAAATTTTGGAGCAGTTGATAACCTGGAAAATTAAATCTAGACGTGTCAGATGTGGATGTTACTTGAGTCTCTGTCAAAAAAAGGAGAGTAGGGGATTCTGCTTGAAGAAATTGGTGTACAGAATTGATGTTAGAGTGAAGTCCCCTTATATTGCTAAAGAAAAAGCTGCACCGACGAGCAGTTTTGGGACGTTGCAATGCTCTTGACACAGTCGCATGATGACGACCGGGAGGGCCCTGTGTCAATGACCCAACCCTGCCGGGGGTGGATATCCGAGGGACCACCAGGATTGCTCTTAACAATTGTACTGCCATGTTTATTGGGTAAGGTGTATGGTGTTACATGTATGATATGTAGTGGGAAGAGTAGTGTTTTATGGATAGAGGATAGCAATGTAGGGCAATGTCGTGAAGTTGGATGTGTATGTTATATAAAGAGGGTTTTCCTGATACCCCTGATGTGTGAGGCAGAAAGATACCTACCACGACCACGTCCACCTGTATTCTTCTTAAGCGGAATGCTTACCTCAGAACAAGTACCCGTCATCGTGAACTGGACTGCAAAGATATTACAATGCAAAACTTGCAAAATAAACAAACCAAAACGTATACGAACACAGTAAAAAGACAAAATAACTAATCAAAACCGCTATGTAGAAATTTTAGATGTTGCTGTGATGACTTTCTGGGCGCGAGTGAATTAAGTGTAGCCTAGCTGTTTTATCTAGTTGTAAATCTGATTTTTTTGTTGCATTATAATGGGTTTGGTGTTGATAAATATATACGCAATATTATATGAGTTGCTAACCCGCCCGATGAAATGTCACCAAACTTTACATGTTTGTGTGTGTTTTTCTTCTGTGGCAGTAGTTATGATGATGGTGTTCTGTGTGCGTGTGTTTGTGTGTGCCCCGTAGGCGCACATACATCACAGAAGTTGATAGTAGTGGTGATTATGGTAGCAGTAGTGATGGTGTTGGTGATTGTGGTAGTATTTGTCAAGGTGATGATGATCTGTAGTGATGATGGTGTGTTTGAGTATAGTATAGGTAGCGCCAACGAACTTGACAATTTTTCTTGACCCCTTAACTTCTCATAACTCAAATTTAATGAAAGCAATCGAGCTGACATTTCTATTATTATGTTCTATCCAACAACCAACTCTACTCCAAAAATCGATTAATGAGGGAAGAGCCCACCAGGAAATGGGTGTGGATATTTACAGCCAGTTTGCTCTAGGCCCTTTTGAGTTATGAGTAGTTAACCTCTGAAGTGCGCATGGGGGTAATTGGAAACGTCCCCCTGTGCTGACGTATTTGAGGTGTTTCCGTCACTAAAATATTCATTGTGCCATTAATAGCATTAATACTTATCCATATGCACCTATTATGGGTTAATTATAAAGGTATTAACCTGAAACGACAATAAAACGAGTGAAAACAGCGTTTGGATGGTCAAAATCGGAGATATAGCCCGCGAGTTGTATAATCTATGGGTGAGGCAAGCTACTTTCCCGCCAATTTCCCCCAAGGCCACTGAGACACAGTCGATCGATACTCTCTCTCTCTCTCTTGCACTCGCTTGCCATCAGTGATGACAACACCCTGCTTGCAACTCGCTAATGTTAGCACGAAAATATACCTCAGAATAAGGGAATAACAGGGAAAATAGGTGATAACTGAAGGAGAGGAGGAAAGTGGGGAAGGAGGGGAGGTAGAGGACTGAGATTTTGCATGGCCCAGGGGCCAAAAAATAAATAAATAAATAAATAAAATAAAAATATATATATTTTTTTTTTCGATGTCAAAAGTTGATTTTTTTTTCTCACTCACTCATAAGAGTCTCCCCGCAGTCCGCCGGGGGAACTCTTAAGAGTCTCCCGGCAGTTCCCGGGTTAAGGGGTCAAGAAAATTGTCAAGTTCGTTGGCGCTACCTATAGTGATAGTAGTGGTGTTGGTGATAGTAGTTGTGATAATCTTGATAGTAGTAGTGATGACGATGATATTGATGATTGTAATAGTAGTATTAATGATGATGATAGTAGTAGTCGATGGTACAGTAGTAGTGGTGATGGTGATAGTAGTAGTTGAGGTAATAGTGATGATGGTGATGGTTGTAGTAATAATGGTGACAGTAGAAGTGATGGTGACAGTAGTAGTGATGACAGTGACAGTATTATAGTGGCAATGATGGTAATAGTAGTAGTGATGATTGTAATAGTAGTAGTGATGATGACATTAGTAGTGGTGATGGTGAAAGTAGTAGTGATGATTGTAATAGTAGTAGTGATGATGAAAATAGGAAAGTATGTAGTAGTAGCTACGAGGTGCCGTTGTAAAGGCTTATCCCTCATTACCTTCACCTGACCTCTCTTGAATGTGTGAATGCCCCTTTGAGCTTTTTTGACCTAATGGTGTAGTGGTTATTGTAGCCGAGACGTCAACCCTGATACTCTAGGTTCGAATCCTGATCAGGGAGATGGATTTCGGCAGTGTTTTATATGTACGCACGTATATATATATATATATATATATATATATATATATATATATATATATATATATATATACTCAGGCACATACCCCATAGCTGGATGTGGCCGGCTGGAGACAGAGTCCGAACAGAAACAACATATAAAGTCCAGGACCACTTTTGCGTTCCCTTGCCACTTACTCTGTCTTGTCTAGTAGGTGAATTTTGACAAGGGGAGGGGGATTCCTAGCCCCCGCCCCCAGAAGGTAAAGTAGGACAGTAAAGACTACATAAAATCGACTAGCGTTAGCAGAAACAAAATAAAGGGCATCGTGATACTTAAAGGGTTAAGGGGAGGCAGACCGTTTTTCTGGACCCCCTTCTCCCTAATGTTTAGCCCCAGTAGTTTTGAGATTATAAGACGTTCGGCCCATTAGTTTGACGATTTTAACACCTTTCGCCCAATTTCGTTGTCAATTTGAAGACCTTTCGTGCCATTTAGGTGTCGATTATTTCCTGGCGAGTGATAGCGAGCCTGCAATTTTAAGAGGAACCGGCTTTTTCTACCGACAAATGTACAAATTTATCTTGAAGGGGGGTCTAGGGGGTGATTTTCTAAGCTTGATGGAGGTCTAGGGAGGAAACTAAACAAAATATATGAATACATGAATTAATAGACCAAACAAACGGCCAGTCTCCCCTTAATAGCTAGTAACCGGAATTCTAGTTACATTCTGAAGTTCACTGCTTAAAGCCGGAGTCACACGAGCCCTTTTTCGAGCAATTTTTACGGGCAATTATGGTCTGGAAGCTTACAAAATTACACTTATCAGAATTCAGCCGCCTAACATAATCTACCTTCAGTCTAGTTACCGATACCAGTGCGAATATGTCCCGAAATAATACGAGAACAAACTTGCTCATGGAAAATTGACGGAAAAAGCGCTCGTGTGACAGCGGCTTTATTAAACAGACTTGTTTTCTTGTTTGTATCAATATTATTCCCTACTGTCCCGGTGATGTCTTTTTCATTGTATTCGTGTTGTATTTAGACTATTCTGTGCAGTTTCAGAAGGATCTGTGGTAGTAAAAAGGGTTAAGGGAGATAGTTCGAAGCCTCTTCATTGCTGGAGGCCCTTTTTAAGCTGAATGAAATCGTCTAACAGTACAGTAGCGGTACTGTATCTAGCGACATTGTAGCGACTGTTGATGGCGGATGTAGCGTTGTTTTGTCGTTATATAATGGAGCAACCCTGCATCATTACACTCAGTCTCTCTCTAACTAGCCAACAGTGCACATATACGCTGTTCCCATTATTACATTATTATTACGATCACAGGATAGGCTGCAATATTAACAAATATATAACCATTATCTTAAGGGACCCCACCTCGCTTTTTTCCTCTTTCTCTCCCTCTCTCTTTGGCTTGTATCCATTCGGCCCCATTCAGCCTACTGTTTTAAGACGTTTACCCCCATCCAGGTGTCAATATTTTCCCGTCGAACGGTAGCGAGCCAGCATATATATATTTTTGTTTTGACAGCAAGCTAAATTTGTACATTTTCGACAGAAAAATGTTTCCGGCGAAGCCGGATTTCTCCATACAATGCTGGCTCGCTATCGCTCGCCAGGAAGAAATCGACACCTGGATGGGGATAAACGTCTTAAAACAGTTGGTTGAATGGGGCAGAATGGATACAAGCCAGGGAAAGAGAGAAAAGGAGAGAAAGATAAAAAACAAAAGAGCCGGTGAGGGCCCTTAACTAAACGTGGATATTACTCTTTGTTTACACTCGGGTGACATTTATTAACAGCAATTCTAACCCTTTGAAGCTCTGACGCGTTTTAGCAGATTATGTTGGCTATCATTTGACGATTTTATGCAGCTTAGGAAGTATTACTGTGGGTATTAAAAGGGTAAACACTATCTCCATCAACCCTTTGACTTCCATATACCGTTACTAATCTGCATAACATCGTCTAATAATGACCAGGGCTCAGTGGGTTAAACAAAGTCAAAACACTCTGGAGTTACCGTACATGTTGCGAATCAAAGTAAAACAAACCTGAAATACATTTATAGTTACATCAGAAAGAAGAAAGTATTTATGGTACTTCAACTGTTGGACCGTTAGTCGATGATAATGGAGAATACACCAAAGACGAAGTACAAATGAGTAATGCCCTCAATACCTTCTTTGCATCAGTTTTTACAACAGAAGACCTTAGTGATATTCCTACTGCATCGCAGTTCAGACGGAGCCACGGTGGTCGAGTGGAGAGCACACTCTCATGTGTATCTGCTTGACCTGGGTTGGATCCCAGCCAAGGCGGACATTTAGTGGGTGTGGTAGTACGTCCTAGCATTCAGTAGGGGGACACCTCGACGACGTATACAGACTAATAACACACATACCAAAGATACTCCAACAGCTTCCTCTCTCTCCAACATCCCTTCTCCTCTCTACACTCTTCAGAATATAGGAAAGTAGAAAGTAGCTACGAGGTGCCGTTGTAAAGGCTTATCCCTCAATACCAGATCAGATCAGACCAGATGAAGGTATTGAGGGATAAGCCTTTACAACGGCACCTCGTATCTACATTCTACTTTTCCAAATGTTTTCTGAAGAGTGTAGAGAGGGGAGAAGGGGTGTTGGAGAGAGAGGAAGCTGTTGGAGTGGCTTTGTATGTATGTATGTATGTATGTATGTATGTATGTATGTATAACTGTATGTATGTAACGTACATTATGTATGTATGTACAGTATGTATGTATGTATGTATGTATGTATGTATGTATGTATGTATGTATATATGTATGTATGTATGTATGTATGATGTACGTATGTATGTATGTACGTATGTATGTATGTATGTATGTGTGTGTAAGCATGTATATATGTATGTATGATGTATGTATGTATGTGTGTGTGTAAGCATGTATGTATGTATGTATGTATGTATGTATGTATGTATATCTGTATGTATATACTCAGGTACATACCCCATAGCTGGGGGTGGCCGACTCGAGACAGAGACCAAACAGAAACAACATTTAAAGTTCCAATTCTTAGGGTCCGAGACCACTTTCGCGTTCCCTCGCCTCTTTCTGTGTCTCGTCTAGTAGGTGAATTATACAAGGGGAGAAGGATTCCTAGCCTCCCGCCCCCAGAAGGAAAAGTAGGACAGTAAAAGACAGACAGAAACGGCTAAGGTTGGATAGAAGATGCCAAACCTCACTCTGGATAGGACCAGCCCCTACCTCAGTTACAAAATACTGGCCAAATTAAGGCAGCCCAGACGGTATTGTGCAGCATAATTTACTGGTTCGGATCAATGGTTTAAGGGGATATTTCCACTTGAGGGATTTTTTTCTGGACCCGTTTCTCCCTCATGTTTAGCCCCATTGCTTTTGAGATTTTAAGACGTTCGCCCTAGTAGTTTTGACATTTTAAGACATTTTGCCCCATTTCTGTCAATTTTAAGACCTTTTGTGCCATTAAGGTGTCGATTTTTTCCTGGCGAGCGATAGCGAGCCTGTAATTTAAGAGCAACCGGCCTCGACATTTTTCTACCGAAAAATGTACACATTTATCTTGAAAGGGGGTCTAGGGAGTGTAATTTTAAGCTTGATGAAAACGTAGGGAACAAACTAAATACCTGCCCTTAAGGAAGGGGTTTAGTTTGCTCTCTAAACCTCTATCAAACTTAAGAAAACACCCACACCCCTTAGATATAAATTTGTAAAATTTTCGGTAGAAAAATGTCCCGGCCGATGGCCGATTCCTCTTCAAATACAGGCTCGCTATCGCTCGCCAGGAAAAAAATCGACACCTAAATGGCACGAAAGGTCTTAATATTGTCAAAGAAATGGGGCGAAAGGACTGAAAATCGCCAAACTAATGGAACCAACGTCTTAAAATCTCAAAACTAGTGGGGCTAAACACGAGGGAGAAAGGGGACCAGAAAAACGACCGTCTCCCCTTTTCAGTACACCAGGACTGATTATTGACCTTTAGTCTGGATATTAACCCCTTCCGTACCAGCGACGTCTATTTAAGTTTATGGTGACCACTATTAGATGATTGTATTCACTATATCAAGGGCCTCCAGCAATTAACCCTCTCCGACATATGACGCGATTTTGAGCCTATTAGGGATACTTTAAAGCCTTTGTTACCATCAGGGGTATTTATAAACCTTTAGTTTAGTTACTTCAACCTCTGCAGTTGTCTTTGAGTTAGCCGTGTTGAGCCTATTGGGGATACTTTAAAGCCTTTGTTACATCAGGGGTATTTATAAACCTTTAGTTTACTTACTTCAACCTCTGCAGTTGTCTTTGAGTTAGCTGTGTTGAGCCTATTGGGGATACTTTAAAGCCTTTGTTACCATCAGGGGTATTTATAAACCTTTAGTTTAGTTACTTCAACCTTTGCAGTTGTCTTTGAGTTAGCTGTGTTGAGCCTATTGGGGATACTTTAAAGCTTTTGTTACCATCAGGGGTATTTATAAACCTTTAGTTTAGTTACTTCAACCTCTGCAGTTGTCTTTGAGTTAGCTGTGTTGAGCCTATTGGGGATACTTTAAACCCTTTGTTACCATCAGGGGTATTTAGAAACCTTTAGTTTAGTTACTTCAACCTCTGCAGTTGTCTTTGAGTTAGCTGTGTTGAGCCTATTGGGGATACTTTAAAGCCTTTGTTACCATCAGGGGTATTTAGAAACCTGTAGTTTAGTTACTTCAACCTCTGCAGTTGTCTTTGAGTTAGCTGTGTTGAGCCTATTGGGGATACTTTAAAGCCTTTGTTACCATCAGGGGTATTTATAAACCTTTAGTTTAGTTACTTCAACCTCAGCAGTTGTCTTTGAGTTAGCTGTGTTGAGCCTATTGGGGATACTTTAAAGCCTTTGTTACCATCAGGGGTATTTAGAAACCTTTAGTTTAGTTACTTCAACCTCTGCAGTTGTCTTTGAGTTAGCTGTGTTGAGCCTATTGGGGATACTTTAAAGCCTTTGTTACCATCAGGGGTATTTAGAAACCTTTAGTTTAGTTACTTCAACCTCTGCAGTTGTCTTTGAGTTAGCTGTGTTGAGCCTATTGGGGATACTTTAAAGCCTTTGTTACCATCAGGGGTATTTAGAAACCTTTAGTTTAGTTACTTCAACCTCTGCAGTTGTCTTTGAGTTAGCTGTGTTGAGCCTATTGGGGATACTTTAAAGCCTTTGTTACCATCAGGGGTATTTAGAAACCTTTAGTTTAGTTACTTCAACCTCTGCAGTTGTCTTTGAGTTAGCTGTGTTGAGCCTATTGGGGATACTTTAAAACCTTTGTTACCATCAGGGGTATTTATAAACCTTTAGTTTAGTTACTTCAACCTCTGCAGTTGTCTTTGAGTTAGCTGTGGGCAGAAAACTAATTTTGGAGAGGTAATTATAAGAGAGAGAACTCTTATTTCTTATTGCTAATCTGGCAACCTCTACGTCATATGAGTCTGAAGGGGTTAACAGGCTTCGAACTATCTCACTTAACCCTTTTTACCACCCCTGATTCTTCTTAAAGGGAGGTTTTTAGTGTGTTCCCTAGACTTCCATCAAGCTTAAAATTACACCTTTCAAGATAAATTTGTACATTTTTCGGTAGAAAAATGTCCCGGCCGAAGGCCGATTCCTCTTAAATTACAGGCTCGCTATCGCTCGCCAGGAAAAATCGACACGTAAATGGCACGAAAGGTCTTAAAATTGACAGAAATGGGGCGAAAGTTCTTAAAATCGCCAAACTAATGGGGCGAACGTCTTAAAATCTCGAAAGCAATGGGGCTAAACATGAGGGAGAAAGGAGTTCAGAAAAAAATCCCTCAAGTGGAAATCTCCCCGCCGGTATCACACGAGCGCTTTCTCACTCAACATTTATCCTTAACACTGGTCTGGCAGCTTATGGGGTAAACATTGCTTATATTTCAGATACTTTTCATGTATCTACCATCTGTCTAGTTTCCGATACCAGTGCAAAATACTCCAGAAATGTTGCCAGAAAAAACGTTGACTATAAAAGCTCTCGTGTGATACCGGCTTTATAGACCATCTGATGAAACTTAGGAAGGATATGTGGTTGATAGAAAGGATTGATTGAGATATTATATTGATTGAGATATTAACCTTTTAATGGGGCGCCTGCAAAGCGTCAACACTATTCCAAGGGTGTCAGCCCTATCAATACATCAAAAACCCAATCTTTTCAAAGCATCAAACAAGTTGGACCTTTTCAATTTGACAAAAGGCTGAAACTGACTGGATGATATCATATCATAATTTTTTTTTTTTACCTAACCTAACCTAACACATTGATATGATCTGGGGAAAAACTGGTTTTTGACAAAATGAAGACATCTGGAAAATTTGATGTATTGATAGCTTTTTGCAGATTTGATGAAATGATAGGATCAGTTTTTGACGCTTTGATGCTCCCCCCTTTTAATGAATAGACGTCCTTGCTAAGCTGAACAAAAGTCGTCTGATAGTTGCCAGAATATACTGAAAAATACGTTACTGGTACAGTCGCCCTAATAAGTCATGTCTCGGCACCAAGTATATTTCGATCAATAATTGGTATCAGCAATCTCTAAAACTTGATTTATTCGTTTGAAGTGAGATATACAAGCATGTTCCTACACTTACCCACCCTATTCAACATCTGACAGACATTATTACAGCACAGAGAGAGCCAAACGTAAAGACAGCTGAGACATGACTTATTAGCACCACTGTACAGTCGCGCTAATAAGTCATGTCCCAGCTGTCATTACGTTTGGCTTGCTCTGTGCTATATTCGTGTCTGTTAGATGTTGAATAGGGTGGGTAAGTGTAGGAACATGTTTGTATATTTCACTTTATACGAAGAAATGAAGCTTAGAGTATTGCTGATACCAATTATTGATCAAAACATACTTGGTGCCGGGACATCACTTATTAAGCCGACTGTACATAAGGGGTTAACCCGTACAGTACCAGGGACGTCCTTTTCATCATATTCTGGCCACTGCTAGAATATTTTAATCATCTTAGGAAGAACCTCTGCAATACTAAGGCTTCCAACTATCTCGACAAACCCTTTTAGCTACCACCGATCCTTCCTAAGCTGCATAATAGCGTCTAAATATAGCTAGAATAAAATATAGCACACGTCGCTGGTACTCAAAGGGTTAATAATAAAGAAAGCGTCATAATACTGAGAGGATTCACAAATTATTTAATCGAAATTGGGGAAAAAATATAGGAATATTTATATTTAGTAGCAACATTATTATTCAAATGAGCAACTATTCTTAACCCCTTCAGTACCGACGACGTCCTGTTTACTTTATTTTGGCTGCTATTAGACGATTGTATTCACTTTAAAAAGGGCCCCCAGCAATTAACAGGCTTCCAATTATCTCACTTAAGGGGAGGTTTTTAGTTTGTTTCCTACTCCTCCAGCAATCTTAAAATTTCACCCCCTTGACCCCCTTTCAAGATAAATTTGTAAATTTTTCGGTAGAAAAATTTCCCGGCCGAAGGCCGGTTATTCTTAAATTACAGGCTCGCTATCGCTCGCCAGGATAAAATCGACACCTAAATGGCACGAAATGTCTTAAAATTAACAGAATGGGGCGGAAATTCTTGAAATCACCAAACTAATAGGGCAAACGTCTTAAAATCTCAAAAGCAATGAGGCTAGACATGAGGGAGAAAGGGGTCAAGAAAAAAGTCCCTCAAGTGGAAATCTCCCCTTATAACCCTTTTACTACCACAGATCCTTCTTAAACTGCACAAACTCCTCTAAATATAGCTACAATAAACTGACAAAGACGTACCGGTACAGAAGGGGTTAAGGGGGCTCAACTGTTTTGTTATCACCTTCTCTGGCTTGTATCCATTCGGTCCCATTCAGCCCACTGTTTTAAGACGTTTACTCCCATCCAGGTGTCAATATTTTCCTGGCGAGCGGTAGCGAGCCAGCATATATATATTTTTGTTTTGACAGCAAGCTAAATTTTTCGATAGAAAAATGTCTCCGTCGAAGCCGGGTTTCTCCATACAATGAAATGAAAGAAATCGACACCTGGATGGGGATAAACGTCTTAAAACAGTTGGCTGAATGGGGCCGAATGGATACAAGCCAAAGAGAGAGGGAAAGAAAGAGAACAAAAGCGAGGTGGGCCCCCTTAAGAGAGACTTACTTTAAGTAGCTGAATATTGATAACACTCGACCCTTTTATTACGATGACGCGATCTTTAATTTTGCTGTGGTTATTATTAGACGATTATATTGATTATAGGGAAGTCAAGGGGTTAATTGAGAGAGAGAGAGAGAGAGAGAGAGAGAGAGAGAGAGAGAGAGAGAGAGAGAGAGAGAGAGAGAGAGATATGCCGTTATTTACTCAACATTGTACAACATAATTAATCTACTAAAAAAGGCAGGATAAGTGTGACCCGCAAATATCAGCACATCTGTAGACAACCACCCTCTTTACCACACCTGCCTGCGTCCAATTACCCCCACCCACCACCACACCTGCACCCTCGCCCACCACGCCCATGCCACAGCCCACCTCAGCCCTCATATACACCTCCAGCACGAGATTAAGGACCACCGGAATAAATAGCCTTGGTATTCCCGCTAACAGTACGAGCGCTTGGACGAGGCGATAATTTCCATCAGGTGAAGTTGTTAAAGATGGCGGGAGTTGTGGGAGCACGTGGCGGGAAAAGGAGGGAGTTTGCGCGGGAAATGTTGCAGGTGAGTGGCGCGCGGTGGGAGGAGCCTGGGAGGGGCTTCAGTCGGGTCCTGCCGCCCGTGCAGGGAGGACGTGTATTTATTAGCCTCTCGCTCGCTACCGGAGACTCCCACGCTCGTGTTCGCTAGGCCGCGTGGCACCAAACCGTTCACGATAGGCCCAGGTCCGTCGTCTACACAATGCTACTACTAAATTATTACCAATTCATGCTGCAAAATTAATGATTATCAAGTATAGTTCTACTGCAAAACTAAGGCTCTCAAAATATAGTTACTATAACTAAAGATATGTGCCAGCGAAATTCTAGGACATTATAAACTACCATAGCGCAGTTGGAATATATGTAGATGGTCAGATTAATATGCAGAATTCGAAACTGCATAATAAATCGTAGGTTTGTGCACATTTCTTTACTGTCTTGATGGCGTAATGCATAAGTGCACGGAATTTCGATGTGAATATCCTAGGTTCGAGTCCTTGGAGTGCCACATGTATTTGTTGATTTCATTAATTGAGTTTAGAGGTGAAGTTGGTTGGTGGACAAAACATAATATTTATCAATTTATGTTGCTAAATTATTAATACTAAGATTACAAACTGCTTCTAAAGTGACGACATTTGTAATTATATTTTCTGGTTCAGTCTACTAACTACAAAGGAAATGCTATTATAAAGGGGGCCCACCTCGCTTTTGTTTATCTTTCTCTCCCTCTCTCTTTGGCTTGTATCCATTCGGCCCCTTTCAGCCTACTGTTTTAAGACGTTTACCCCCATCCTGGTGTCAATATTTTCCTGGCGAGCGGTAGCGAGCCAGCATATATATATTTTTGTTTTGACAGCAAGCTAAATTTGTAAATTTTTCGATAGTAAAATGTCTCTGGCGAAGCCGGATTTCTCCATACAATGCCGACTCGCTATCGCTCGCCAGGAAGAAATCGACACCTGAATGGGGCCGAATGGATACAAGCCAGGGAAAGAGAGAAAAGGAGAGAAAGATAAAACAAAAAAGCCGGTTAACCCCCTTAACATGTATTGATAGCATTTATAACACTTCCTAACAAACTAAAAACAAAACTAAGACATTGGAACACTTCATTTATAAAGGTTACTAGCGAATTGATAGGATAGTTATCAGTACAGTCGCGCTAATAAGTCATGTCTCGGCACCAAGTATGTTTTGATCAATAATTGGTATCAGTCATATCTATGCTTCATTTCTTCATATTGAGTGAAATATACAAACATGTTCCTACACTTACTCACCCTATTCAACATCTGACAGACATTAATGCAGTACAGAACAAGCCAAATGTAATGACAGCTGGGACATGACTTATTAGCGCGACCGTACATTAGGTTGTGAATATTATTGCATAGTGATAGAAAATCCAAAAATCCAAACATTTTAAAATAGTCTCTGGTTAATTTTAGTAAGTAGATGTTATACCAGAACATTCAAGAAGAGATACATATTTTTTCCACTACCCATATTCAATTCTAAACTCAATTAATGAAATCAACAAATACATATGGCACTCCAAGGACTCGAACCTAGGACACTCACATCGAAATTCCGCGCACTTATGCATTACGCTATCAAGACAGTATTTATTTATTTTTATTTTTTTTGTAAAAATATCTATATTTGAAATACCAGTTAATTTTATAATACGTACAGTCGCGCTAATAGTGATATCTCGGCACCAATTATGTTTCGATCAATAATTGGTATCAGTAATATCTAAGCTTCATTTCTTCATATTGAGTGACATATACAAACATGTTCCTACACTTAACCACCCTATTCAACATCTGACAGACATTACACAGCTAAGTTAAATACAGTATGTGTCACTGGTGCGCCCGATCCTCGATTTTGGTGTCCAATGTTGGTCACCCTACCTAATCAAGGACATACAGACTATTGAGAGGGTGCAGCGAAGAGCAACCAAGATGGTCCCAAACCTAGAAGAATTACCCTACGAAGAAAGGTGTAAGCATCTTGGCCTCCAGACACTAAGTGACCGCAGAAAACGAGGGGACATGATAGAAACATACAAACTTCTACACGGCTTTGAGGACATACCATACACCAGGTTTATCCAGAAAAATAACAACCACCTACGGGGCCCCTCGCTGAAACTCTCCAAACCAGACCACTGGAGAACGACACTGAACGGGAATTGGTTCTCTATCAGAGTCATCGACGAGTGGAACGCACTCCCAGAGAGTGTGGATACAGCGCCAACAATTGCCACTTTTAAAGCCAGATACGACAAACATAATAACCTAACCTAGTAAATATTGGCTGACCAGTCTTTGGAGGTGGGGTTGACACAAGAAGCCTGCTTCTTGTGTCAACCCCACTATCATTGCAAGTATACAAACATGTTCCTACACTTACCTACCCTATTCAACATCTGACAGACATTACCCGGCTAACACACGCTAATAGCCCACACAGCACCATAATCACGTTTCATTATCGTTCAGGCGATAATTAAGGGGGGTCACCTGCATTTGTTTCTCTTCTTCTCTGGCTTGTGTTCATTCGGCCCCCTTCAGCCTACTGTTTTAAGACGTTTACCCCCATCCAGGTGTCAATATTTTCCTGGCGAGCGGTAGCGAGCCAGCATATATATATTTGTTTTTACAGCAAGCTAAATTTGTAAATTTTCGATAGAAAAATTTCTCCGGCGAAGCCGGATTTCTCCATACAATGCTGGCTCGCCATCGCTCGCCAGGAAGAAATCGACACCTGGATAGTGATAAACGTCTTAAAACAGTTGGCTGAATGGGGCCGAATGGATACAAGCCAGAGAAAGAGAGAAAGAGAAAAAAACAGGTGACCCCCCTTAAAACCAATTTATTCAGCTTAGGAAGGATTTGTGAGAGTCGGGGCTAATTTAATTCCTAGAGCTCCTTCTTAAACTATTCAATTGCTTAAATTTTCGCGAAAATATAATTGAAATAACGCCATTGTATTGAAGGAGCTAATAATTAAATTTAAAGTACTTTAATTTTATTTGTCTACTAAAACTAACAAAATAAGTAACCCCCCGTTCTTAACATTAATCATCAATTACAAACCCCAATGTACTTGAATAAACTAATGAACGCATATGGTCCTCCCGGGATTCCAACTCGGGACACCACACCCAGAACATAAGCAATAAGTAACCCCGTTCTTAACATCAATCATCAATTACAAACCCCAATGTACTTAAATAAACTAATGAAAGCATATGGTCCTCCCGGGATTCGAATAAACTAATGAAAGCATATGGTCCTCCCGGGATTCGAATAAACTAATGAAAGCATATGGTCCTCCCGGGATTCGAATAAACTAATGAAAGCATATGGTCCTCCCGGGATTCGAATAAACTAATGAAAGCATATGGTCCTCCCGGGATTCGAATAAACTAATGAAAGCATATGGTCCTCCCGGGATTCGAATAAACTAATGAAAGCATATGGTCCTCCCGGGATTCGAATAAACTAATGAAAGCATATGGTCCTCCCGGGATTCGAATAAACTAATGAAAGCATATGGTCCTCCCGGGATTCGAATAAACTAATGAAAGCATATGGTCCTCCCGGGATTCGAATAAACTAATGAAAGCATATGGTCCTCCCGGGATTCGAATAAACTAATGAAAGCATATGGTCCTCCCGGGATTCGAATAAACTAATGAAAGCATATGGTCCTCCCGGGATTCGAATAAACTAATGAAAGCATATGGTCCTCCCGGGATTCGAATAAACTAATGAAAGCATATGGTCCTCCCGGGATTCGAATAAACTAATGAAAGCATATGGTCCTCCCGGGATTCGAATAAACTAATGAAAGCATATGGTCCTCCCGGGATTCGAATAAACTAATGAAAGCATATAGTCCTCCCGGGATTCGAACTCTGGACACTACAGCCAGAACATAATAGCATATCGTGAACGGTTTGAAACATTAGGTAACGTATCGGTGCTATAATAGCGTTAAGGGCAGATATCCACTTGAGGCATTTGTTTTTTTACCCCTTTCTCCCTCATGTTTAGCCCCATTGCTTTTGATATTATAAAAAGTTTGGCCCATTAGTTTAGCGATTTTAAGAACTTTCACCCCATATTAAGACCTTTCGTGCCATTTAGGTGTCAATTTTATCCTGGCGAGCGATAGCGAGCCTGTAATTTAAGAGCAACCGGCCTCCGGCCGGGACATTTTTCTACCGAAAAATGTACAAATTTATCTTGAAAAGGGGTCTACGGGGTGTAATTTTAAGCTTGATGAAAACGTAGGGAACAAACTAAATACCTCCCCTTAACCTTCTATGCTACACACAGGACTCAACTCCTCTGTATCCACCAATCAGCGGCCCAGTCCTCGGTACGTATCATACAACAGCCAATCAGCGGCCCAGTCCTCGGTACGTATCATACAACAGCCAATCAGCGGCCCAGTCCTCGGTACGTATCATACAACAGCCAATCAGCGGCCCAGTCCTCGGTACGTATCATACAACAGCCAATCAGCGGCCCAGTCCTCGGTACGTATCATACAACAGCCAATCAGCGGCCCAGTCCTCGGTACGTATCATACAACAGCCAATCACCTATCTTCTTCTTCGGCAATATTGGTTTCTGAATTAAGGAGAGATGGGTCGTTTTTCTGGTCTCCCTTCTTCCTCATGTTTAGCCCCATTAGTTATCAGATGTGATGAAGTTCGGTCCCCATTAGTTTGGCGATTTTAAGACCTTTCGCCCTATTTCGTTGTCAATGTTAAGACCATTCGTGCTATTTAGGTGTAGATATTTTCCTGGCGAGCGATAACGAACCTTTATTATAGTAGTAACCGCATTTTTCTATCGAAAAATGTACACATTTATCTTGAAGGGGGGGTCTAGGATGTGTTAATTTAAGCTTGATGGAGGTCTAGGGAGGAAACTAAAGTAACGAATATGAGCAAATAATATACGGCCATCCTCTCTTAAGGGGAGATCTCCACTTGAGGGATTTTTTCTTGACCCCTTTCTCCATCATGTTTAGCCCCGTTGCTTTTGATATTATAAAACGTTCGCCCCATTAGTTTAGCGATTTTAAGAACTTTCACCCCATATTAAGACCTTTCGTGCCATTCAGGTGTCGATTGTATCCTGGCGAGCGATAGCGAGCCTGTAATTTAAGAGGAACCGGCCTTCGGCCGGGAAATTTTTCTACCGAAAAATGTACAAATTTATCTTGAAAGGGACTCAAGGGGGTGTAATTTCAAGCTTGATGGAAGTTTAGGAAACACACTAAAAACCTCCTCTTAACTAATTTATCAAAGGAACATGTCATTTCGGCCACCTACCACTACGGCCGCCGAGGTCAACGCGTCCCTTCCGTATAGGGAGTCTGGGGGGCGACAACCAACCCCCTGTTAGCAACACTAGATGGGTTACACTCTACTTTATGGGTATGTAAAGGGAATCTAAAGTGTCCATAGAAATAATCAGCATTAAGGGGAGATTTCCACTTGAGGGATTTTTTTTCTGGACCCCTTTCTCCCTCATGTTTAGCCCCATTGCTTTTGAGATTTTAAGACGTTCGCCCTAGTAGTTTGGACATTTTAAGACATTTTGCTCTATTTCTGTCAATTTTAAGACCTTTCGTGCCATTAAGGTGTCGTTTTTTTTCCTGGCGAGCGATAGCGAGCCTGTAGTTTAAGAGCAACCGGCCTCTGGCCGGGACATTTTTCTACGGAAAAATGTACAAATTTATCTTGAAAGGGGGTCTAGGGGGTGTAATTTCAAGCTTGATGGAGGTCTAGTTTGTTCCCTAGACCTCCATCAACCTTAAAATTACACCCCCTTGAGTCCCTCTCAAGATAAATTTGTACATTTTTCGGTAGAAAAATGTCCCGGCCGTAGGCCGGTTCCTCTTAAATTACAGGCTCGCTATCGCTCGCCAGGATAAAATCGACACCTGAATTGCACGAAAGGTCTTAATATGGGGTGAAAGTTCTTAAAATCGCTAAACTAATGGGGCAAACGTTTTATAATATCAAAAGCAATGGGGCTAAACATGAGGGAGAAAGGGGTCAAGAAAAAAATCCCTCAAGTGGAGATCTCCCCTTAAGGTATATTGATCGTAACAAACCCATCAATAGCTACACCGAATTTGCCAATCATCTGGATTCCTTAACTTCTTATAACGCAATCTGGCTGACGTTGCTATGATTTGGGAAGGAAATATGTGTGGATATTAAATGAATGAAGCAATCGGGCTGACGTGTCTATCATTTGGGAAGAGTCCGTCAGGAAATATGTGTGGATATTAAATGAATGAAGCAATCGGGCTGACGTTTCTATCATTTGGGAAGAGTCCGTCAGGAAATATGTGTGGATATTAAATGAATGAAGCAATCGGGCTGACGTGTCTATCATTTGGGAAGAGTCCGTCAGTAAATAGGTGTGGATATTTACAGCCAGTTTGCTCTAGGCCCTTTTGAGTTACAGAGAGGTCAGGGATCAAAACTATTGTCAAGTTCGTTAGAGCTACCTATAGAAAAGTAGATCACCGTTTCTATAGTCAATAATCCATCTTTCTTGGTTGTATCCATTCGGTCCCATTCAGCTTACTGTTTTAACACATTTATCACTATCCAAGTGTCGATTTTTCTGGCGAGCGACAGCGAGCCAGCATTGTATGGAGAAATCCGGCTTCGCCGGAGACATTTTTCTATCGAAAAATGTACAAATTTAGCTTTCTGTCAAAACAAAAAATATATACAGTATATGCTGGCTCGCTACCGCTCGCCAGGAAAAAAATACACCTGGATGGGGGTAAACGTCTTAAAACAGTAGGCTGAATGGGGCCTAATGGATACAAGCCAAAGAGAGAGGGAGAGACAGAAAAACAAAGTGAGGTGGGCTCCCTTAAGGGGATGTTTTTAGTGTGTTTCCTAGACTTCCATCAAGCTTGAAATTACACCCCCTTGACTCCCTTTCAAGATACATTTGTACATTTTTCGGTAGAAAAATGTCCCGGCTGAAAGCCGGTTCCTCTTAAATTACAGGCTCGCTATCGCTCGCCAGGATAAAATCGACACCTAAATGGCACGAAAGGTCTTAAAATTGACAGAAA